>OAMK01000710.1:957344-1080106 GCA_900205225.1 Saxicola maurus maurus
CCCATGGGCTGTGGGTGGATCTCTGCATCCCCTGTGGATCCCCATGGGCTGCAGGGGCACAGCTGTTCCACCATGGTTTGGCAGGGTTCCATAACATGGGCTGCAGGATAATCTTGTCTCTGGTGCCTGGAGCATCTCCTGCCCCTCCTTCTCCCCTGACTTTTGTGTCTGCAAATTTGGGCCTCTCACATACTCTCATCCTGCTCTCCTCTGGACACAATTACAAATTCATAATAACCTTTTTCTTCTTCTTAAATCTGTTATCACAGAGACATTACTGCCATTTCTAATTGGCCCAGCAATGGCCAGGGTCATGTCTGTCTTGTAGCTCCCAGGGATTGTCTCTGCCAGACATGGAAGAAGCTTTCAGCAGTTTCTCACAGAAGCCACCTCTGATTTTGACCTCAGCTGTAGAGTTAGGGTGGAGCCTATGTGTGAAGTTCTGAGAATAAATAAAGCTTGTGTCAAATACAGTTTATGGTATATCTTAACCCATCCTAGGTACCTACCTCATCAGTGGAGACTTCAATACCAAACTCATTTAATTCAAAATGCTTATTGCTTATTTTCCATCCTCACACAGAAACCCAGTCTCTAGTTGAATGCTTAAAATGGTTTGGCAACCAGGATCTCAGTGAATGTGACATAGAGAGGCTTATTGTATCACAGACAGCTACTACAAATATGGTAGGTAATTGATAAAAAAAGCATTTTTGAATATTTTTATAATTCTGAAGAGAAACTAAGTACTTGAATGTAGCAGTTGTCTACTGCTTACACAGAGAAATCATCTTGCTCAGAATTCTAGAAGCTATCAAAGTTTCAGAGCTTAATCTCACTTGAGGCTACTGAGGATTTCTCTGTCTTAGAACTTCTAAGTGTAAAAAATGTTCACTACTATGTGTAACTCAGGTTCAGAAACATTACAACCAGAGCAGAGGCTCTGGACACTAGGAAACTCTTAAAGCATATACTGTATGTACACCTATATCTAATATCATTTTGCCTTGAAAATGAACACAAACTTATTCAAAGAGTGTGACTAAAAAAAAAAAAATTGCATCACTATGACAGTATAGTCAGACAACATACATAAACATTTCACATAAACTTGCATGCAATGGGGTCACCAGAGGTGTAAACAAAGACTGACATAATTGCACTTGAAATGCAACCAAGAGAAAAAGTTTCCAGGTGGGGGCTCAGTTACACAGAGGAGATTGCAGACAGGGGGAACATCTTGCTGAATGCACCAGAAGAGTGGCTTCTGGTCAAGATGGAAGGTAACAAAACAAGTGNTAGCCAAAGACACCCTCTTGCTGGGGGAGGCAATGGCAAAAGCCCATCAGAGCTCAGTGCAGAACGACAGAGAAGGTGAGGACAGATGTGCTCTGGCTCTGACTCCAATCAACAGCCCTTACTGTGCAAGACAGTAATAAACTGCTTTAGGAATTAATCAGTTTTAAAGCTTAAAATTGGACAGATTTGTTAGTCTCCTAAACACTCCCATCNCATTACGCTCTGATCCTCTGATATGTTATGAACAAACTTCTCAGTATTCATATTTATTTATACATGTAGACATAANTTATATTTAAACACTTATCCTGTAGCAACCTTAGCACAGTGGTGATTATTTCAGTGTTTCTATGAATGAGTCAAATAATCCATGTATTGATGTCTCTATTGATATATTAGTGTTTATAACACAGAGTTAAATATCTTGACCAGCATAATTGAGATTGAATAAATAATTTATTAAAGATACCCACAATAACTTTTTCTAAAAGTTTACTGAAAGATGAATTGTTATTACAATCATCAGTTTCAGGTGTCAAAACATTAGACTTTCAGTCTTAAAATAGTTTCAAATAGCAAATACTGCAGTTTCTCAAGAATTTCAAAAAAGAATAAAAGTTAATTTTCTATTACAGATTCTTTCCCAAGATTCATTTATTTAAAAAAATCCNAACAAAATATATAAAAAAACAATATCCCATAGAAGGTAAAATCTGGCCTCTTTGAAATAAGGGATCAAATTTTCATCAGCTTTTATACTCTGCCTTCTTATCAAAAAAAGATATGTAGAACCAAAAACCAACACATCTAGTGGAGAATGAAAAAATAGGTTTATTCTTGGAAGTATAAGCAATATTTTATGAGAGAAGGTTTTAATGGGAAACAGGTTCAAGAAACATCAAGTTTGAAAATATTATTTATATTTTCTAAGAGAAAAAAATAAAAATTTTGTGATAGAATGCTAATTATTTCTTTTCATGTGGTGTCACATATGTAACCATGAAAAAATTCAAAGACATGAAATACTTTTTCCCCCTTTCCTTCACATTTACATTTTTACTTCCTCCAGTTTCAATACAAAATACTATTTTTTCCATTAATTTTTGCCAGCTGGTAGGAAAATTAAAATATTTAAAGATAGTAATACAGAAGAGAAGATACTTCAAAAAAACCCTCAAACTAAAAATCAAAATTTCAAGGATCAAGGCAAGAAGTTTTACATTCGGCTGAACTGAATAAAAGGAAGGCAGTGCTTTTAGTATTGAGAATTGCTGATCATTGAGATGATACAATATGAAAAATAGAGGGGTTTTTTTATTATAGAACTCTTCAAATTAAATTCATTTCTGCACATCACCCAGCTGACACATATCCACATGCAACTTTATGCAAGTTGTGCAGAGGATTGGATTGTGTGATGCGATATTGCATGTGATTAAACACTTTAGACATCCCCAAAGACTTAATGTCCATGCAGGTTTTATTTCCAGAAGAGAAGAGGGTCTATGCACAGTTTTGCTTTAGAGAATATTGTTCTTTCCACTGTGTGGCTTTGTTCTGGCCAGTGGATGTCACGAAGCAGCAGTTTGGCTCTACCAGCCATCTCTAGCTCAGTGGAGTGACCAACACAAGCTGAGAACTGTGATTCAAGTCAGGAGCTTACCTTTGGTTGCTGCAGCTTGGCCAAAGCTTTTCCCTTTGGAAATCACTTATTGTAAGGAAAGCATCTCAGTGGAGCAGTAGGCTAATGGGAAAATGCTACCCAGGGCTCCAGAGNCTCCATCCCAGTTTATCTGAGACCTGCAAGAGAGGCACATTGTCCCAAGAGCCAGGTGTATTTTCCACTCAAAAACTTGATGCTCTGACATTCCCCTGCCTGTCAGGAGTCCCTTCTAAAGAAAGCATGAAATGGGAGACTTCCCTACATTGCAGATTTCTGGAAGAACTTCCTTTCCAGCACTTCNCCAAATCTTCTGAGTGGACAGCACAATTGGAAATTGAGGGTTATTCAGATGTGACCTGGACAGACAATGGAACTCTTCTTGTTACAGGGGAAACTAATATTTTAATAATTTACTGTCTCAAATGTTGTAATCTCTCCCTCCTCCTAAAAAGGATGAAAAGATTAAACCATTTAAAAAACAGTAGAAATGTTTCCAGGCACTTTGCATCTTACTTTCTACCCTTAAGTATCTTCTTATTCTGAGGAAAAGCACACTGGAAAAAAATCATATGAAACTTCAAAATAGTTGATATTCTGCAGCTCATGAAAAAAAAGACCAGTTCATATGAATGATAAACCTAGCAAAAAAAGCAAAAGAAATGAAAAGAAGCAATTAATGGAGGTATCTGAAAAATTTCTTTCCAGTTAGTCATTTAAATGCTGAATGTTCCTGGGAAATTACCTGTAAAGGCAGAATAGGATTGCAATTGTGACTTCTTAAATGAAGTATTTGTAAACAGAGATTTCACAGACTAGGATGCACTCTGATATCCATCTCTCAGTAATTTAAGTTGTAAGAAGATAATACTAGGTATTATAGTACATATTGAGAATTNAGATAGTTCTATTAAGAACCCACAGATGGCATGAGGCTTTGGTTTTGCTTGCAAACTTATATCCTTCACTATAAAATTTCCAGGAAAGAGACATAAATATACTTGTGATATAATTATTTTGCTCAAATTAATTAACAGAGAAATAATTGTTGTCAAATANGAAGTCAGAATACAAACATAAAATTTCCACTTTTCATATTTTTAAATATTTTTAAAAATAAAAACTATTTCAGAAGTNAGAATGGCCTTGAAAATTCAGAAAATATTTCATTAAATGGTGTGTGAATTATTTTATGAACAACAGCTACAGTATTGAATACAAAAGTCTCTCTCCACAGAAAAAAAAAAAAAAAAAAACAAAATAAAACCAAACCAAAACAAAACCCACAAAAAACCCACTTAAATGAATAAAAACCACTGGAGAAATGTAAAAATAAGCTTTTGAGAGAGAACTTGGCTTCAAGGTAATCTTTTTATTCTATAATTTTCATTTTAGTGCTGATGTTGATGCAGTTTTAAAGAGGTGCAAATATCTATAGGTTTGTACAATATGAAAAATGAGCTGTCACCTGGAGAGAGAAAGAACCCAGAATAATTTAGGATATGCTTAAGTAAATTTGATTCAATACTTAAAGTATTTCCACATGATCTTCCCATCACCTTATTGAAAAAGTAAAAGGAATTTTCAAACATTATGATATTTTGATTAAGGTCGATTTACTTATTTCCAGAATGACTGTTTATTTTAATCATCTCAAGACTGGTTGTAAAGGNAAGTAGGAGTGTGTGTGTGTGTAAATCAAAATTCCCAGTAAGACAGTATAGGACAGAAAATTCTTAGCATACTTTGCAGAATTAGCAGCTAAATACTTATTTAGCACGAGATAAGTATATATGTCCTTCCATACAGTGGCTCTGCTTTTGTCCTTGAAGAGGAAAGGATGTAGATAAGTCTTAAAAGTTGCATCAAGTCAGGAAAGGAGAAGGTATGTTTTTTATTTCCTGGGATGCCATGCTGACACATTGATAAGGGTGCTGTTNATGCTATAGTGAACTGATTATTAAGCAACTTCTAAATGAAAGGACAAAAAATTCAACGATTCCCCCCCCTTTTTTTTTTAGCTGTAAATTTGTATTTAATGTGTCTTTTATAAGATTTATTCTCCTTTCTGGAGAATAATCAGCAGAATCTCTTCTGCTACAATCTTAACATTTTCAAAAAACATATTTGATTATCAATTTTTGTTTTCAAGAAAACATTACAAACTGAAACCTTTTTTCAGAACTTAGGGTTTGCCCTGAAAAAGATTCAGGTTCTGATTTTAATACAAGTCTGTGAAACTTGATTGAGTGTAACAGATTTCTTTCAGTATGGACAGTTTTGANAAAGTGTAATTGCTTCTGCTACTAATTTTTCAGTGGAAACGTCTCTGCAGTTTTTCAATACAACTTTTCACCGGTTTACTTGATCATGAGGACTGTAATAGTGAATGTTGGGGCAATACTGACAAGAAGATTGAGACTGCCATTTTCCAAATTGAAAGTATGAAATTATCAACTCCAGTTGATACAGGAAATTATCCCATCCTGTTATTTATCTAATTTTAGTGCTAGTCAGAATGCAAGCATTTTCTGTCTGATCTGCTTATCTTTTCATATGGTAACATTCTAACATAAAAATCCCAACAAAATAATCAAAACCAACACACTTCCCAACCAAGAACAAAAATTAAAATTAAAATGAGAGACCACTTTTATTCATCTTTTGATAGATGCTTTGCAATTTTTCAGCTAGAACTGTGGAGAGGCACATGTGCTACAAACCTGACAATGTTGCAACCCATGCTTGTAATATACTCTAAAAGAAGGCACTCTGGCATTGCCATATAATGATGAAGTCTGACTGTTTGACCACATTTAAATACTGTAACCACTCTCCCAGAGTGGATTTCTTGTTATAACATTATCAAGGTGTTAATGCAAACCAGTTATGCATATGGTTACATGCATAACCAGCTATGATGTCAACAACACAGAGAATAACCAGTCTGTCTTCTGTCCATTCCCTCCAGAGCATCTACACAGGCAGCTCCAAAAGAGCAGAAGTTGCCCTGGCAATTTGTTGCATCGTGACAGCCCGACCTGACATTCAGAGCATGGGGAGGGGAGAATGTGGGACCAGAGCACATGCACACACAGGACTGGAGCAGGGTATTTGTTAAGGTGAGCACTGTGACAGAGCATTTGCCAGCTGGGAAATCAAGGAAACTTCTATTTCATATAAAAGAAGAGACAGGTGAGGAGAAGGGGCAAACAACACTTGTAAAATTTTGTTCAAATGATGCTTTCCATTTATCAGGCCTTATCCTTTACATCANACTGATAATGGAGCATCAGACTGTTACTGACCGAAAAAGTTTAATATCAAAGCAAGGGCATAAGGTCTTCTGGGCCAGTAGAGCTTTGTGGTGATATATACAGAAGGAAATGAGTCTTGCAAGCTTCTTTTACTGAACACCCATGAACATGGCAGTTCTAGATGGGTCATAAGGGAAACCAAACAACTATTGCTAACTTCATGTTGCCCAGGATTTCACTGGGTTTTTTTGTGATTTTAACAATGTGACTGTAGCTCTGAAATGCCTTTGGTAACTGATAATACCTTTAGTTTCTTACTGAAGACAGCCACTTTGTTAACTGAAAACATACAGTAAGTTCATTTATGTTCAAAAGATTGAACAAGGCAGAACTAATTATTTTTTTGTGCTCTTAATATACCTTAGGGTGATGTGTTATTTCATTTTTCTGAAGTAGAATTTAGTTACGTTTTTTTTAAGGACTTTGTCACTTGGGCACAATGTACAGTACTATTATTAATCAAAGATAACATGAAGTATACATAATTGGCAGCTATGAAATACAATTCTCTTTCAAATAACTTTTGCATGAATTTTTCAACTTGTTAGCCAGTCTTTTCAACACCACCAGNGTACCACGTTTGTGTAATTTAGCATGCAAGGGACTGCTAAACATCTTGTCTGCTCGAAGCAAGTATAATTAGACCAGACTGCTCAGTGGTGTGTCCAGCTCAAACTGCAGAGAGACCACAGTCCCTCCAGTGATCCATTCCTGTACTCAATCACACTTCTGCTAAAAAAAAAAAGAAACAAAAAAAAGAAAAAAAAAGAAAAAAAAGAAAAAAAAGAAAAAAAAGAAAAAAAAAAGAAAAAAAAAGAAAAAAAAAAGAAAAAAAAGAAAAAAAAAAGAAAAAAAAGAAAAAGAAAACCAAAAAAACCAAACAAAACCCACACAAAACAAAACAAAACAAGGCAAAAAAAAAACAAAAAAACAAAAAAAACCCCACCAAATCCAAAGCGTATCTCNTCACAATTTCTTAAATTCCAGTTTATGCATGTTGAGGCCAAAAAGAGTTTGGTTTAATTTCCTCTGCACCCTATCCCTGTATGTGAACCACTACACACACCACAAGCAGTGAAGTCTCCCCTGCCCCTCATCTTCCCCAGGCTGAACCTGCCCAGTGCCCTCCACGCCTCCCTGCATGTCCTGAACACTGCCATGAGATCTCTTAACTGGAGACTCCCTCCCGTATGTCAGGGTCTATCCTGTGGCAGAAACTCGAGCCTGGATGGTCAGGACAGTCTCACCAATGCCAAACAATGGGTCAGGACCCTTTCCCTTGCTGGTGCAGNCCCAGGTTCAAGGGCTGTTTAACTATCTGGGTTCACTGCTGTGTCCTGATAAATTGCTGGTCCCAGGGTCTCCAGGCCTTTTCTGCAGAATTCAATAATCAGCCTCAGCTTGTCTTTTTCAGGCATGAGCTCAGTTCTCTGCAGTGCCTTTGCCTCTAAAGCAACTTTCCTCTAAGGGCAGTTTCGATGCAAGTATTTGAGCAGGTCCAAAGACTGCTCATCTCAAAGTCAGGGTGCTTGTCTTTGAGAAATTCCGCTGTTTGTTTTGGTCACTTCTCTCAGTTATATTGCTTCAGAGCCTTACAGTTCTCGCATAAAGGCTGCCTTCAATCTTGATACATTCAACATTGATACACTGTGAGTACCAGCTTCAACATCTTCCCTGTCTGATCTGCCAGGCATCTGGGTCAAGGATTTACCCTCGAGTTGCTTGCTTTTGTCTTGTCTGCATCGCTTGCGCAGTTCAGTCCCTGACCCTTATCCACAGACTGACCTTTCCCAGGTGGTGAGTTCCTTGCTTCTGAGCTAACCCTTTGCATGGATCACCCCTTCCCTGTCCTTGACAGCCCTGCTATTCCTGCAGCACCTGCCCCTCTGCACTGTGCCTCTGCAGGTGTGAGAGTGTGTCGCTCTCATCCCTGTGAACTCACAGCTCTCTCACTCTGCACGCACTGCTGAAGCCTTCCTCTCATTCCCAGAGCCTCCTCTCTGTGTGTGTGTGAACATTTGAGATGGGTCCTGGGTTGTGCAGCCTTTGCAGCTGATGCACGACAGCCCCTCTGATCGTGCTGTCTCCCGGACACGTCCTTGTGTTCTTGCTTCTCCTCTGTGGAGAGAAGCCCCTCCCACACTTCCAGTAAGTTTGATTGCAAATATATCCTTGCACAATATGGTCTTATGTACCCCATCCTTTTTCATAGCCNTTTCTGTGAGGAAAAACTTTGCATGCTAGTAAGACAGGAGACATAAATCACAATGCTGGCCTTGTGAGCTGTCTTCTTTTTCCTAACAGAATGTTTGTGCTTCCACATACATATTTTTACCGAGAATGAATCCTTCCTGCAAATAACCAAATGACTTAAATGTTGAGGATAAAACCTACTTATGCCTGGATTATTTTCAGAGCCTAAAATCCCTTTATAAATCTAATNCATGACATCCAGAGTTCCCTTTTCTGTAAACTTTCAGTTGGAAAGCTGGTAGTAAGATGACCTGCATGTCTCATAATTCATTGCATTATATGATTCTCTGATAAGGTCACAATGGGAATAGTGAAAGCAAACCCAATTTTTAATTTTGGAACCCATTTTGAATGCATTAATTCTAGTAACTAACTTAGTAAATTTAATCACTAGTAAAATATTGTTTTTAAACAAAATTATATATTGCTGCCTTTTTGGAATCCTGGATTTTTCACAAAAGTGATTACCTGAGATGCAGAAAACAACAGTTTAATTTTCAGTTTGCAGGTTAAACTTGATGGGCTACTAATTGGAAAGGTTACTCATCTATGACTACATTTCCTAGATGTCATTAAAGAAAAAAAAAGAGGTAATGCACATTGACCTGCCTATGCTAAGATGATCTTTACGAAAAAGTTTCTGAAAGTAGCTGTACTTTAAAATATGTTACTGTCCCTAATAAGAAAAACACACACTGTTTTTCCTAAAGATAGGAAATTTGCATCTAAAGAGCTTCAGCAGTTTTCTTAGATGCTCAACAAAAAAAACAACCATTGCTAGCTTGTATGGAATGGAAAGCCTCTGGCATATTTTACATGAGGCTCTTGTTTACATGTCATGTCTGTAGAAACACAAAAGCTCAGCTCAATGAACCACTGTAAAATCTTACCTTTGAGGTTGTTACATTGANTTACATATAATAAACAAGGAAGATATTGTTTTTTTAAAAATAACAGTCAAGTTTTATTTCAGTACCTCTTAAAGATAAAACTGAAATAAGAATAGATAAGATTTCACTGTGGTTTAANCCTAGAAAACAACTAAGCACCCCACTGTCTCAGTCTAACCCACTGACATGGGGGGGGAGAATCAGAAGAGTAAAAGTGAGAAAACTCATGGGTTGAGACAAGGNTAATTTAACAGGTAAAACAAACTTTACAGACTCAAGCAAAGCAAACACAGGCAGGCATCAGGTCAGCCACCCCCAGGAAAGCAGGACTCTGTGATTTGGGCAGACAAGCACCATCTCTCTGTCTCTCCNTTCTTTCAGCTTTGTATGCTGAGTGTGATGCCCCAATGTGTGACATCCCTTGGGTCAGCTGTCCCAGCTGTGTCCCCTCCCAGCTCCCTGCACAGCCCAACCTCCTCGCTGGCAGAGCAGCAAAGGCCTTGGCTCTGTGTGAGCCCAGCTCAGCAGGACCTAAAACATCCCTGTGCTATCAACCCTGCTTCCAGCANAAATGGGAAACACAGCCCAATAGTAACAACTATTACCTCAACAGAAATTAACTCAAAACTAGTACAGATATGCAAGATAACAAAAGGGGAAGATGCTTCCTGCGGTAAGACTGGATCTTAAGACTTCACACATTTTGGCTTTAGTAAATCTTGGGCACAAAGCTGTAATTTATCAGAGATTTGTTTTCATTCTTGTGGCCATTTAGGGACAATATAAAACCAGTATGAGAAACATGATGGAAACACAGTCGAAAACTTCAGAATGTGGTTAAAGTANATCTTGGAATCAATTTTTTACCTCAAGCTAGACTTGCATTTTTCCTCATCTTGTTGCACATATCTGATCTTTACTGGAATGAAATGTCTGAATTACATGCCAGATCCTTCAGCAGCAGCAAATATTTCATGCTATTATTTATTCCTTTGTTCTAGATTGACAGCACAGCTGAAGTACAAGTCAAAGAAAAGTTTGGTAATTTCTGAGTTTAAAAAAATTAAATGAGCATTTCATAAGAACTGAAAATCTTGAGAAAAGAGCATCACTGAACTTTTAGTTAAGAGTGAATATTTTTGTTCATACACTGACTCAGAGCAAGCAATGCTGACAGAGATATAACTGTTTTCATCCAGTAAACATGTTTGGTTACTTGCTTCAGGAGTATACCAGAATAGAAAGAAAGATTGTTTTTGCCTCGTCTAGTCAAAAGATCAAGAATATAACTTCCTTTGGTAAATTCCTACCTGGAAAACAATGAGGGAGAACAGTGCCAGTGATCCTGGATTATTTAATTAAAGCACACAAACCAAAGAGTTTTAAGAAAGTCAACTTTCTTAAACTTGAATGGATTACTGAGGATATTTAGTACTCTAAAAAAATAATGATTAACATTTTTGTCCAAACCAAAATCCTATTAATAAATCTTTTGAAAAGAAAGAAAATAGCCAAATTCTGTATAAATAGATGTATTTAATTTCATTTTCCTTTAAAAATAATGTATGGCTAGAAAAATCCACTGACAAAACAAGATTGCTTAAACTTGAGCTTTATTTCATCTCAAGTAAGAACCTCCACATATTTCAATGAAAAGAAACCTTCTTCTCCTTATTCTTCTTGCAATTTGTATAGGAGAAGCCCAGTAACAAGAGTTCATGGCTTCCTAAACATTGTTTCCATAGCTTCTGGGTTTTTTATTATCAACACCACATGTAGGTCTTAAAAACTCTCCCCAGAAGAGAGAAATTACTTTCTGCATCTGCCAAGAGNTCTCCTGTCCTTGAGAAATGTCAGCAATGCAAAGCCCCCTCNGTATAGTCAAAAGAGACAGAGAAATGGGGTGTCCTTAACAAATGTAGTTTTTTTAATAAATAATATAAAATTATACTGCTGAAAAGAGTATATTGATCAAGTACCACCTAATATTATAACTAACATCATGGAGAACATAAATACACATATGAAATTCTTCTAATAATACTAAAGAAGAAGNAAATAAATGCCCAAAATACCTGCTTGTGTGCAACATTTTAAATACCTATTACTAATCTCTGGAGATTTTCAATAAGCCTATGAAAGGTAAGAGATTTGTGTTTGTGTTTTCATAGTCTAAAATAAAAAATAAATAGGGATTCAAAAAATTATTGATTAATATTAAACTATGTAGCTTAACACACTAAAATCTATTTTATCTCAATTTATTACTTATGTTCAATAATCCTCTAATTGCAAATATACTCTTACAGAAGTCTCATTGATTTAAATCCCCATTGCTTACAAAAAACTTACAAAAATCCAACCTGTGGATTTGTATTTAGAAGATAAGCTCATAACTTACAGTTATGCTAAATTTTCATATTTTTGTTTGGAATTACTTACATTGACCTACAGCTATATTGCATATATATATTACTTTAATAACTGTACAAGCCCTAGAAGGAAGAACTATGATTCTTAACCACATAATAGAATAGAGAAAACCCTTTATTCATAAAAAACTGAGTTTGTGTCACAAAAAAGATTTCCCTGCTCCTCAACATTACTACACTTTTAGGCCTATGATATGATTCTTGGGTTTGTCCTGCTTCAGAACCAGGAATTAGGCTTGATGATTCTTGNAGGTCCATTCCAACCCAGGATATAATTCCATCTTTCTTGTTTATCTCTCTGTCCTCAAATGGTTATGGAAATGTTTTATAAGAGTGGTTAATACTATGGCAACTGGTACCCAATTTTATGTACACTCCTTTAGCCCGTTTCATCTTTCTGGATTTGTTTGTTTTTTGTTTGTCTTGTGTTTGTTTTTTGATTTGCTTTGGTTTTTTTTGTTGTTGTTTTTTTTTTTTTACACTTTTACAATATTTTCAGCAATATACAAAACCAAATTGAAACTTGTAAAGCTTGAAAACACTGCAAATCTGCAAACACTAAAAGTTGTCTTTTCCCATNGTTGTCTTAGTGAGAATATCCTATTATGCCTCTCACAGCTGAGAGACATGGCATTTGTGCCAGCATGTCCATGTCTAGGGAATGCACACATGAAGCAGATTTCTAATAAGAGGTTAACACTCTATGAAAATGCATTTTGTATTATTCTGAATGCCCTACTTTGGCTTTAGAGTGAATCATCTTTCTGAAACATGTGCTATATTTTTCTATTTAGACTTTCTCTCTGAAACATATTTACCCAAGGAAAAACTGTGACTTCAAAAAATAGAGACAGAGACCAGTTTGAAGAAGAATCAATGCTGCTATGAGAGAAAAATCTACATGCAAAGTGTGTAAATTCAGCAAAATTATGGTCAATATATAAAAAAACCACCATATATATATATATATGTATATATATATATATATTCTCCATAATGAAAGTAAATTTCTATTTTATACTTCTCAGGCAAGAAAGGCTTGCTCCCTGCACCATCATAACAAGAGGATATATATATGATCCAGTCTATAAAACCTGAAAGGAATAATAGTATTAATGCAGATGACATAGAAATTGGTAATATTTTATTAAACTATTATAAGAACTTTGTAAAAGTTAATGAGTAAGGTTTCCNTGGAGGAGACAGATTTATTTTCAGTGAGGCAAAATTTGTTATACCTGACCATTGATAAAGGCACAGATTCTACTAGAAAGAAAAATATGCAGCCATAAAGTACTCAAAGTACAGGCAGTGTTCCAGGATATGATAGACTGCTGAGCAAGATTTATAAAACCTTGTATCATTTTCCTTAATTATGTATTTGATTAATTTCATAATCTTCTGAATGTTAATTAAATAAACTAGAAGATTCCCATGTGTCACAAATTGTGTCCAGGATGACACAATTTTCTCAGGGCTCACATGCATTATGAACAATTCTACACCGTTTGTGCACNACTGAAGTCTTAATGTCAGGTATTTTCTTTTGATTTTACTCCTTTTAAAAATATTAAATATGCAAGTAGCATGCCAAACAAGCCCCAGTTTGGTATACATAATTCTTGGCCCAAATTTCTCTCCTAACTTTCAGCAGAATTATCATACTCCTTGCACCATTCTGGCTCCTTGCTTCANCCTTGCTAGTTGTGCCCACAAAAAACACATGTTATTTTTCCTGTAAATTAGAAGACTGCACAAAAATGGTTATTCTCAAAACACTCAGGTTGCCTAAAAGTCAAAGACATCTGAAACTAAATATTATTTGACTAAGTTTGTAGCACATACTGAAGTTAAAATTTATAAATTGTATAAGTTGTGCGCAGTAGCAAAATTCCATGATAGAACAGTCTGCCTGCTCAAAGACTCTTATCCTGCCTAGATATAAGGAATTTATGACTATACAGCACACACTAAAAAAGCCCCAGCCCCTAGAAACCAAAGAAGATATTTGCTTTACAGTTCCAGGGTTTTAAAGACATAACTGACTTCACAGATGTGAGCTGTATGTCCAGATCCAGACAAATAAATGAACATATACTAATTATATTTGCATTAGGAATATTAGTGAGAAATATGAAGTGAAATGAGTAAAAAATTTATTTTTCATATTCTTCAGATAGTTTTGCATAAGCTCCCACAACTAATACAGTTACTTTCAGGTTGAGACTGCAAATTCATTGATTTTGTTACTTTCTTTTGTACTACTCTATATCAGGTAATTTTATTCAATACCCAGTCCCACATCAGGATTTGAATATATCTTTCAGTGGGAACTGGCTTCATATGGATTTCATCCCCTCCCTCTCTGAGCTACTGTGTCTACTTTATTTTTGTAATATACCAGCACATGCTAGGATACTTACTTTCTTCTTGTTTTTATTTCTTTCCACAGCTTCACAGACGGAGGTGTTTTAGAGGTTTCTGTAAAGGCAGAAAAATTTATTTACCTGGTGTTAACCACTGNTCCTGAGGATGTGTTGAGATGAACTCATCACCACAAGACGATAAGAAAGATGTCTGGGGATACAGCAAAAGTTCTTCAATTAAAATTTCCCGCTGGCAAATGGGAGAATGGAAGTGAAATGCCAATAAAATCTACTCTGTGCACAGACATCTGTCTCAATAATGGACAAAGACAGAAAAAAATTCATGATTTAGGCAGGTAATGCTTCATTTCTATTAAACACTTTCCCACATAGACTTCTGAGAACAGCCAAAGGAGTTTAAAATTTGCCTCTCCCATCAGAGACTCTCTAAGTTTCTGTAATCACTGTGGGCCTCTTTTTGCAGCAAAAGAAGTGAACACTGCCTGAGAAGATTCACTTCTCTAACTAGGGGGAGGACATGNAAAAAATCCCAATTACTTGCTACTTGAAGAAGCACGTGCTACAATGCTAGGCAAAAGGAAAAAAATCTGCCTCAGTCGTAAGATGCATAGGGGATTATATTTTTTTCTATTCTCATATCTCTGAAGTATGTAGATGAATGTGAAAGATGTGTTNTCTTCATAAACCCCTGGGTTTTTTTTCCCTTGAACAAGTCCAGGCTGACAGAATAAATTCAGAATGTGAAACTCAGAATGTCTGTTGCAGGTCACCAACTCCAAATTCAGAATCGGGGAAGCTTCTGAAAAACAGTTGATGGAATAATCACTCTAATCTGTCAGTTAAAGAATTGCTATGAAGAGGTCTAGGAAGCATCTAGAGACTCAGAGCAGCTGAAGGTTTGTGCCATATGGGCAACTTGTTTCAGAATTTTTCTCCCTGGTCTTATAATCCATGTACCTTCAGGGACCTTCTCTGAGACTTAGAAAAATAAGCTAGGATTTGAAGATAATCTTTTTATTAATAAATCTTTTTAATGAACATAGCCATTAAGGGAAAAAGTGAGTTCAGGAAGCAATGATATATTACGAATCAAATTAATTAGAATGATGAAACCATAATCCTTTAATCACTAACACTCTTCTGAGTTTTATTTACTTATTAGAACATACAGACTGATTTAAAACCTGATATGAAATCCAAAAAAAGCAGATGTGCACAGCTTAAAACAAATCTATCTGAAGTTGGCATCATTGAGTCTGGATCAAAAAATAATAGAATTACTAAGGATGGAAAAATCCTCCAAAATCATGGAGTTAAATGTGGTGACCACCATACTAACTAAACCACAGCATTAAGTGCTGTGACCAGTCTTTTCTCAAACACCTCTAGGGATGGTGACTCCACCACATCCCTGGGCAGTTCATTTCCAGGCTTAGCCACCCATTCAGTGAATAAATTCCTCTTGATATTCAACCTCAGCCTCCCATGACACAACTTGAGGGCTATACCCTCTAATCCTGTCAGTAGACACTTAGAAGAGCCTGATCATCAGCTGACTAGAACCTCCTTTCAGGGAGAGTGATAAGGNCTTCTCTGAGACTCTTTTTCTCCACAATAAACATCCCAGCTCCCTCAGCTGCTCCTTGTGTGACTCTTTCTCTATGCTTGTCATCAGCTGTGTTGTTGTTCTCTGGACATGTTCCAGCTCCTCAATGTCCTTATTGCAGTGAGGGATTCAAACTGATCACAGCACTCAAGGTGAGGCCTCACCAGTGCCAAATACAGGGGGACAATCCCTGCCTTGGTCCTGCTGGCCACACCACTGCTGATCCAGCCAGGATGCCACTGGCCTTCTGCCCCCAGCTGCAAGCAGCACCATTCTCCTTCACTGCCTGGGCCTGGCTGCACAGCCAGTTCTTAACCCAGGTTAAGTGCACACAGGAGGGTTTCATGAATAGCAGGGTAAAATTCTTTGATGCAGTCTAGGTAGATTACATCCAGAGCTCTTCCTTCATCCATTCACCAGACACATTGCCTGGTCTTGAAAGGAGACCATGTGGGTTAGGCAGAATCTGTTTTTCTTAAATGCATTCTGGCTGGACCTGATTCCCTTGTTGTCTTGTACATGCTGTGATCTCACTCAAGATGATGTTTTCCATAACTTTTCCATGGACCAAGATCAAGCTGACAGGCCTGTAGTTTCCAGGATCCCCCTTCTGACCCTTCTTGTGGATGGACACTATATTGGTCAACCTCCAGTCATCCCAGACTTTCCTGATTATCCAGGACTAATAAAAAATTATGGAGATCTGCTTTTTTGAATTCTTCCACCAGCTCCCCCTGTGCTGATCCCAGTGCCCAGACAGGAAGGAATGGGAGAGGCTTTGGGTCTGAAACCCTGGGGCAGCCAATCCCAGTGCCCAGACAGGAAGGGATGGGAGAGGCTTTGGCTCTAAAACCCCTGGGGCAGCCAATCCCAGTGCCCAGACAGGAAGGGATGGGAGAGGCTTTGGGTCTAAAACCCCTGGGGCAGCCAATCCCAGTGCCCAGACAGGAAGGGATGGAGGAGAGGCTTTGGGTCTGAAACCCCTGGGGCAGCTGATCCCAGTGCACTGCAGGACTCTGAGGAGCACCAAGCCTGTCTCTTATACACATCTAGATGTGTATAAGAGACAGGCCCAGAGCAAGAGAGCGAGCAGCTGCCCCTCCCTCCTGGTATCTCTGTCCCTCAGAGAGAAACTCCCAGAGAAAAAGAGGTGTAGTCATATGCTACACTCCTCTCCCCCACCTTAGCCATTCTTTTGTTTTTTTTAAGTACCCCAAAGTACCAGTAGTTAGTTTACTAGCAACTTATGGGAAAAAATCTGTAAATAAAAAGAAAGAAATCCAACCCCCAGCTTCTCCATATCCATCCAATAAAGGATGGAAGTTTTTCTTTGGACTGACTTTTGTTATTGCATTTATTAACAAAAATCTTTAAAATTTTATTTCATAGCAGTGGCCAGGTCGATTTTTAGCTGAGCTGTAGCCTTTCTAGTTTTTTTCTCTACATGGCCTAATGACATATTTGTACTCTCCCAGAGATTTGTGCCCTTCTTCCAAGGATTGTGAACTCTCAGTGAAAATTCCCTGTTCAGCCTGGCTGGTCTTCCATGATTTGCCTGTCAGCACATAGGGACAGCCTGCTCCTTTAAATTTCCTTCTTAGCTTTCNTGAACCCCTTTTTTATTAAGGACTGTTTACCAAGAGATTGCTTGAATCCCAACATCCTGAACATCCCAAATGCCACCCACTTGAAATCCTAGATATGGTTTGGTTGATTCCCTTCCTTACTTTACCAAGGGTTGAAAGCTATTTCTCTTCATTGTCACTATGCCAAGGTGTCCTCTGACTACCACATCTCCTGCCAGCCCTCCTCTGTTTGTAAACAGAAAATGTAGAAGGGCTCCAGTCCTACCTGCCATGTCAGNAGGTTCTTTTCCACAAATTTCAGGATCCTCCCAAGATGCTTCCTATCTGCATTTTTTAGTTTCCAGCAGACATCCTGCAAGTTAAAAGCTCCCAAAAGAACAAAGACTAGCAATAGTGAAATGTCAGCCAACCTCTTGTAGANAGGCTNCCCCTTTATCCTGTCTGGGTGGTCTGTAACAGACTCCCTCTGGGATGTCTGCCTTGCTGGCCTTTCCCTGATCCTTACCCACAGGCACCCAACCTTACCATCCCTGCCCTTGAGCTCTGCACATTCAGAACTGTCCCTAATGTAGAGCCACCTCACTGCCTCTGCTGCCCCTTCTGAAGGAAGAGCTTCTAACCATCATTGCAGNGCTCCAGACATGGGAGCCATCCCACCACGGTTCTGTGACTGTAAATACATTGTAGTTTGCCTGCTGCACAGTGGTTTCCAGCTCCTCCTGTTTGTTATCCATGCTGTGTGCTTTGGTGTAGGTGCACTTCAGCTGGGCTGTCCATTGCACCCCCAAATNTGGCATGTCACCCCCAGACTCGTCTCTATTGAGCCTGGCCTTACCCACTTCCCCCTTCTAACCCATTTTAAAGCACTCTCAATCAGCTCTGTCTGCTCTCAGCTGGAATCATTTTATGCCCTTTAGACAGGCAAACCCCATTGGTCTCAAGCANGCCTGGTATCACATAAATCACCCCATAACTGAAAACCCAAGATTTCAGTTTGACACCAGTTTTTAAACCATGGGTTGATCAGGCNGCTTCTCCTGTTTCTTTCAGCATTCTTCCCTGCTGCCAAAGGGGTTGAGGAAAACACCACCTGTGCTCTGCTTCAACCAATCTTCCTAGTATCCTGAGTTCTTTTTGATTGCCCTGAAAATTCTNTCCTCANCCTCANCTCTGCTGGCCTGCATGTGCAATAAACAGATGGCTGAAATTAGCCCAGGAAATCTTCTTGTGCTAGGTCCCATAGTTACTCTGGCAGGACTGTGATTATGTCAGCCTTGCTCAGTAGAGCTGCTGGATCCTACCTGGTCTCCCCTGACTCCAGAAACTCCCTGCCTAGATCCTTCAGGTGTTCTGCCCCATAATTTACTGTGGGGTAAATAGCCATTGCTATTACTGCTGTCACTATGTACCTTGCCAACTAACTCATCCTAAAAAACAGGATTCTTAGAAAATTCTCATTCTCTAAGTTACTTATGTAATTCTTCAGCAAATGTTGGCCGTCACATTTAAATTAAACCATTTTCTGTGAAGTCCTCATCAGCTATTTGTAGACTGAGCTGGCTATCTACCTTTACAGCAAGATTTCAGAAAGCAAGCAGAACCCTGGATGCACACCTCGAGGCATGTTCAGAACATCTGATTTCTAAGCTGCTCTTTCCCTAACTATTTATAGTACTGTAAATAAAAAGGAAATAAAATTTAACACACACAAATATATGGCTGCATTAATATGAAGCTGAGTGTTAGGCTATATTTTGTTTTACTCAGCAGTGCTTATTACCTTGGCTAATCATCAGGCCACCTGCTGCTACTGCATTTGGAATACTAACTAAACAAATAAATCTCTGTCTTTCTAAAGCAGGGACAGAGACACACTGCAGTGAAACATCAAGCATCTTGATTCAAATTATAGCTTTTCTAGCTTTCAAGTGATTTTACAACTTTTAATTAGAGTCACCTTAACTTTCCAGTGTGCTTCTCAAGCAGTAGATGCCAGAGGTGAGTGCTCTTTATGCTGCTAGCTTCTTCCATATTTCCAGTACCTCTAATCAGATTTGCAAAGGACTTCTTGGCCCTCTGTTGTGGTTTAACACCAGCTGACAGCTAAGTACCACACAGCCACTTGTTCTCTTCCCTCACCTCTTATGGGAAGGGGAGAAAGAAAAGTTTAAAAAAAAGAAAAAAAAAAAAAGTAAAACTTGTGGGTCTAGCAAAAAACAGTTTATTAGTTAAAAGAAGTTAGTGTTAAAGACAATAATAGTAATATTAGTAATAACAGGAATAGTAATACTACCAATACTACTATACCTACTAGTAGCTATATTAGTACTAGTACTAGTAATGATAGGGAATGAGAAAGAGATCAAGCCCAAGAACAGCAAGGGATGTTCATGCCCCTGCTGACTGGTGCCCAGCTCATCCCAGCTCATTCACCTGCCCTGGCCAAGTCCACCCNGTTTACATGCTGGGCATGGTGTTCCATGGTGTGGAAAATCCCTTTGACCAGCTCATATCAGTCTCATATCAGGCTGGAAAAACTTGAGATCCAGGACAGTCTTTGATTGTAGGTAAGCACTGGTCAGCAGCAGCAAAAAGATCAGTGTCTTATCAACATTATTCTCATGCTGTACCCAAAACCCAGAGCCTGCAACTGAGAGCAAAATTAACCCTATCCCAGATGAAACCAGGACATCTGCTCTATTGTTCTTTTGCTATAAAGACTGCATTATGTGATTGAGAAAAATGTTTATTATTCTGTCAAACTTCATTTATTCAGGAGCAATAGTATATCTATGAATACCTGTGTTCTCCTTTAAAAAAATTTATTTCTTACTTGTCCTTCTTGGTTGCAAACCTTTGTACAGTATAGAAAATGTATCTAAGAAGAGCTAAATGCCATAGAAATCTGTGCATGGATTGGACCCCAAATATTGGAGTAATTAATAAATCATGTAGAAAAGAGGGCAAGAATGTAAAGGTACAAATTTATGTCTTGTAAAATCTGGAGGTGAAATGCCTGAAAAATAAAAATTAAGAATGCAGTGATATCAGACATATTTTAATCTGTGGAACTCATTCTCACAAAATTCAGGATACTGGAGCAAAAGTCTCTACAGAAAGTGGCTTTACTAAGAAAATCCTTGAGAACCTGTCATCACAGCTTGAGGAAGTATTAAAAATATTTTCTTGACGTTACATTCTTCATTATGTACCTTTATAGAGAGAGGATATTAGGTTTCCTGACCTGAATACCTGTTCTTCCAAACTCCATATGGAAAAAAACCTGCCCCACACCCTCACTATGATCTGTCTCTAAGCAGCAATGGAATAAGAAAAATCCTTTCATTAGTGAAGTTTGTGGGTTTTTTCTGTTTATTGTGGCTGTTCCCTGTGGCTTTCTCTCAAGCCATTGGCACTCTCCCTGGTCAAGGCAATCAGACAAGAATTCCTCTCCCACTGAACACTGACCAAAGGGACAATGATTGTGCTAAAGTTATTTATAATATTTATCAGTTCAAATACTACTATTTTTTGTAGTTCTGACTTGTAAGGGATTAACTGTGGAAATGTTTAATTAGATAAATAAGAAGATAATTTTGGACTTATATTCATCTTACACAGATGAATGTTCTTATCTTTTAGGAGGTTATTTTNACTTTACACAGTTGAAAATGAAGTTATAAATATTCTTGAAATAAAGTTTTGTACATGTCAGTTTCCTCTACAAAAAAACAAGATTTACTGAGGCAAGTTTGGTTTAAATTGTTGTAGAATTTTATTTGATGGCTAAATTTTTAATTAGAACATNGCTGGGGAAAATATCAAACCTGTTTTTATACCTTTTCCTTTTATATATATTCTTTTCCATTATTAAAAACAGCACTTAGAGGATGTTTATATCACACTGATTTTAAGCTCAAGTAATTCAAAGACATTTATCTAAAAAAAATACCCATCACCATCTCAATATTCATGTGAAAAAAGGCTATAGTAGTGATCAGAGATATAATTTCATGAAACAAAAATCATAACTTTTCTCTATTTCTTGTCAGGTAAGACAAGACTATTTAACACCTATTACTGATGTAGCATTTGTCCAAATCCTAAATATCCTTAAAACTGCATTGTGTGTTCTGAGTCAATCCAGAAGTCACCTGTTTCTGGAGGAAAAAGCTGTGCAGCTCTCCCTTTATAGGCAATCATCAGGGCAGAATGATGAAGGGAGGATTCACCTGTTTCTTCATTCTGTGTAAAGCAAAAGCATGTTTTTCCACCTACATTTTGAAGTGGTCACTGTGCAATCTGCAAAACCTGAAGAAATCAATCTGGTCTCCTATAGCACTCAAGTTCTTCTTGTTTCATATTGCTGTTTGAATCATCCAATGCATCCATCAAAAAAGTGGATTTGTCACTTGTCCTCAGGAAGATGCAATGAATGGAGACAAAAGAGAAGACGGTTCTATACAGCAGATTTTTGTTCTCATGATATTTCATTCAGGCTTTCAAGCATGTGGTGTTCCTAACAGCAACACAACAAAGTGAAAACAGAGGACAGTGTTCTTCACAGACACAGAAACAGATCTGTCTATTCACAATATGTGATTGAGATGGCTGTCATTGCTTTTGATTCTCAAGTAATGCTGGAAACAATATTATTAAGGTTAGTCTACCTAATCAAAGTAATAGAATTCTGAAACAGCATCATTCAAGTTGAATAATTTCCTGATTAACTCTAGCAATTAATTCGAAAAAAAGAAAAATATGTGCAGTTCAACCACTTATTTCACACACCACAGACAGAAGGGAAAAAAGTCATCATCTAATAACTCAATATATGAGTAGACAGGATCTAGACTTCAAAGCAAACTGCCTTTAGATGAAGGTGGTTATGTTATAAAGTGTAGTTTTTCATTTAGACCCATGATGTTTCTCATGCTCACATCTTCCACAATGCTAAAATATTTGATTAAAGATTTTCTTGAAATAAGTCATTTTTAATGTAATATGTGGGTGAAATAATGAAAGCTAACAGACTTTTTTTTCCACAACAAAGTGCATTTTCAATTTTCAGACTTTTAGTTTCCCACTATCTTCTTCACTATGTTTCTGAGAAAAGCAGATTTTCTTTAATCCTATTGGCAAGTGTCTGAGCTCTCCAAGGATATTTTGTCAGCTGTCCAAATTTCATTTGTATCTAAGATAACCCAGCTAGCTGGAAACATTCTTTTTTTTTTTTTCAGTTTCATATAAATAGCAAAGGAAGGATATTGCATTTAAATTTTTATAAGAACATTAAATATGGTCTCACTAAGACTGCTGTGGGAAAGAGGAAAAAAAACCCCTTTGCTATGGGTTCAAAGGAATCTTTGTCAAGTTTAATGGACAAAATAAATCATTTTAAAGATACATCTGTTTAATTTTTTTTTTAAAGCGGTGTTTCATTATGCCAGTTCTTTCTTTCACAATGTTTTGTGGTTTAGGTCATACACCATAATGAAGCACCCTAGTGGAAAACAGAATATCATAAATGCAGGCACCTTTAAAAAAAAAAAGTGTACCCATACAAAAGGTGCACATCATAGGAAGTTATTTTATAAAAAAGCCAGTTGATCACATCAATTCACAGCATTGGCATGACCCATTAGGGTGGTGGAAATGTAGGTTCAAAATGACAAAGAAGACCAATATGCAAGATATGCCAGTATAGAAGCACATCATGCTGAAATGCCCAAGAGTTCAGCTGTCTGAAACAGTCATTTGGTTGTGCTTTTTAGGTACTGGCTATGCATAAGTATCCAAAGATACTTAAATATTATTTCCTACTNTTTATTTGGAAACATCAAATCTCCATTTATTCCAGGCTATGGAATAAAGCTGTGGCCATCCTTTTCTGCAAATGCACAAGTAATTTCAGCTTTGAAAGTCTTTAATTTANTAACTTTAACTTATCTCCTAGTTATCAATATGATATAGTAATATAATATAATATAGCATATGATATAACATAAATTGTTCCTCAGTAACCAGATTCTTTTTCAACCACCATTTTTGTCCCCTTCTACCATATTTTAGCAACTCTCACCTGATTTTATTATTTCCTTTTATGTGTAAGTTGTTAAAAATGTATTGCAGGGGTGATTTGCCATTTANATTTTCAATACTTCTCATCTTTACATGTCAACACCAATTAACAACAATGCAGGGTATCCCAACATTTACAATTGTACACATCAAATTTTTTTTAAACACAGTTTTATCCATCATTATCTNTTTTATCCCACTCCATGTGCCATTCTTGTTTCTTCCTTTAGGAAACCACAGGAGTTGTAGCTAAAACAATTTTTTTCACTCCTGTTCCCACACACATTCTTGTCAGTACTGGCATTAAAACACCTGTTTGTCCTCATCTTCATCCACACCACATCCTTCATCACTTCTCCCAATCTGGTCCTTCTTATTTCTTAATCCCTTTATCCAAATGTTTGTCAATTATTATTTTCTTTGTCTTCACTTGGCATTCCAGGTCCAGTGTTAAATACCAAGGCTCTTCCTGAAAACAAAAAAACAACAAAACAAAAACAAAAGCAAAAACAAAAAAATCAACTAACCAAACAAAACATGAAACAAAACAAAACAAAACCCTTCACAAAGCAAAACAAGATGAACCCCAAACCAAACCAAAATACCCACAAAAAAACCTCCCAAACAAACACTCCCCCACCAAAAATACTTAACAGTATTATTTTTATTATTAATACAGTATTAATTTCAAAGAATCAGGCAGTAATTCAGAAATGTGGAAGGNTTGGAAGTACATATGGCTTCTTATGTGAGAAGATCCTCTTCATGACAACACAAAATTACCAAAAGTAAGCAAGTGTAACACTTAGAGATACCTATTCAAGTGGATTCAGACAAAATAAGTGAAAAAAGAGTGAGCAATCTGTGAGTACCAGACTAGGCNACCTGGTGTGACTTCATAGCTGATCCTGCTTTGGGCAAGGAGGAGGAACTGGATGAGTATCCAAAAATCTAAAATTAGTCTGGGGTCTTGCCATTCTACAAACCTGTCCATGATCAAAATGTCTCATCCAAAAAAATCACTAAAATGTTAAATCAGTTACAATCACAGATTCTGAGATTCTGCCAAAATGTATTGAACTCTTTCACTTTTTTAAAAAATACTATAAGATAGTTTAAATATAAGGGATAGCTTATAAAATTTAATAATTTTTTTCTCCTTCAATTTTAAAAATGATGCCTTTTGAGTCTGAAGGAAAAGGTACACTCATATATAAGCCTGCAAACATCATGAATTTACAGAAAAACTGAAGTTTTTCTTTCTTTCAAACTTTAAAAATATTTGGTAATATTTTCATATTTGTACCTAAAAACTAACCCCTTGTTGAAGACTTTTCATCTTTTTAATGAGATGCACAGCTATGATGTGGGCTTGGNTTTCATACTAAAAGTCAGGAAGCTTGGATCAGCATTCTGCTAAATTCAGGTGCTCCCCAAGACCCTGTAGAAGGAGATAATTTTTAGAAATAATGTGACTACTGACTACTTTCTTTAACCTATTCTATTTCTCCAGCTGTGAAATCATGCTTAAGGATTTTTTGTAAGCATATGTATAATAGAAGTCCTGGAAAGAAATTTAGACAAGATCTAGTTGTCTTGGTTTGAAGGACAGGTGTTTGACAATATAGACAAAGGCTTCTCTTTGAAATGGAGAANGTAAACCCCTTTCTTCCAAATTATTATTATAATTTTGAAATTAAGGGGCTCTCAGGCAAAGATAGAGGAAGTAGTAATAACAATTCTTTACTAGGAAAATTAAAATGGAAGTACAGTATTACAAAGAACAGTCCCAAAACCACTGACAGAGTCAGAATACAACCTGACACCCTGTCAGTCAGGGTGTTGGTAGCAGTCCCATTAAATGGTGGCTGCAGTCCTCCTGCAGTGGCAGATGTGGTTCAGCTGAAGCAGTGCTCCTGTAGAAGGTGCAGTTTTCCTCTGAAGGTCCAGGGATGGTGTGGAAAGGTCCAGCTTTCCCCTGGAATCCAGTGGAAAGAAGGTATCTTTCTGTCCAAAATCTCAGGTTTTATCTAGGTAGGAAAGGCTTGGCTCCTCCCCCTGGCTGGAGCATCTCCCAGTGGGATGATGTAATTTTATCAGTCTTACAGTGGGACTCAATGGTCCAGCAGCAGATGATATCTTCCTGGAGGGAGGATGGGTTGTGGAAAAGATAAAGATGATTGCCCCACCTGGTTTTAATGATGGCCCATTAGCAGATAATATGTGCCACGGAGATGAGGGTCACTGCCCCACCTGGTTTTAACAGATGGTGCTAGGATGCACATTTCTGGCCACATCAACCCAACACACTTGCAGACCATAGGTCTCAAAGGAAGCTGGTTTTTGTCACACCATCATCACAATGAAACATATTGCATAGGCAAGTTGTTTTGGCCTCAGGATGGAAAATCTAGAGCCCTCATTCCCCAGACACTGATTGATGTTTTATGGTCTTGATAGAAATACAGATGACGTATTATCTAAATAATATTAGTTGAATATAAGTTCAAAGATGCTTAAATGTTAATATTTATTATACAATATATAAAATGTGCAAACCTAAACTCATTCAATTCTGTTAGAATGAAGAATTCTTATTTACAGTAAAGATTTCCATTTGTCTCACTGATGTTTATGTCTATATATTAAATGATTATGTAAATTATATGACACAGACACATAAGACAGAGTAAAAGAAATAAAGATCTGAGAAAGGAAAAGATTCAACTAGGATTTCCGTTGATTCATATGAAACAAGGATACACATCTTAAAAATATTACAGTACTTCAGGAACACTTCTCAGAGGAGAAAATATGAGCCCAAAAATTCAGTATGGCTTGTAAGGGCATCTGTAAATGGAACAAAAAAGGTGCTGTTTTCTTTTCCAGTTTTCCTCACCACATAAAACAGGCTTTGAATTTCTCTTCCTATTTGGAATTAAAATACTTTTTAAAAATCCAGAGTGCTCTGAGAATAAATAAATATTTCATTCAGATATTAAAAAGATGTTGCCATCAAAGGTTCTTGTTGGCAGACCAACTATTTAAGATCTCTTGATGCTACATAATGTGATTTGGTTTGGCTGACAGTTGTGATGGACCCCCAGATGTTAATAGCACTTCTTCCTCTTTTTTGTAATGCTTTAACTATAGAATCTTTGTCCAATTTCATGGAAGCTTTTACACCAATTTTTATTCCATCTTTCTGTTTGCAAAAAGCTTTTTAATGTATTTGTGGACAGAAAAATGTTGCTGTCTGAAACAAAATTACATTTCCACATATTTAAAAGATTCACCTGCTTCTAAGAACTATTGCAAAGGTAAAATACTAGATAAGATCATCCATCTATAAAAGGAAGTTGATGGGTTTTGTGGGTTATTAAAGACCAAAATAAAATTCAAGGATGACTAAAATGGCAGCAGCCATTTATGCAGCAAATGTTACAATTGTAAATAATCTCTTTTCACAAATAAGCTCAAAGCTACCTGGGAGGACATGTGAAGGGGAAATGTTAATATTGTATTTTTGAAAGCAGCCTCATCAAGGGAACATATACTTGCTTTACCATAGAGTAGTAAATTTATATCTTTTTAGACACCTAAAATCTAATTCACTCCCTACATCCTTAGGTTGCAGACACCTCAAATGCAAAGGATGAATAAACTACTTGAACACATTTTAAAAAAAACTTATTTTGAAATGGAAAATAAAATTATTGTAAACAAAACAACTCTATATACAGACAATGTCCAAAGGCAAAAACAAGGCACACCAGNCAAACAGAAAACAGAAAATACAAAGCAAACAGATGAGGAAAGTTAGATTAAAAGTATGTGAANAATGAGAATGAAGGGAAGGGGGATAAAAGATGATCTGTAATGTGTCATAGAAAACATGTAGAGCTNTGAGATCAAAATAAGGAGTTTAATGCTGTAAATCAAGAAACAAATGTTTGATTCATCAAAAAATGAAGTTAAAAGGTGTAGGAGGGAANGATCATCTTAAGACCAACATTATGAACAAATATTTTAAGGCAGAGGAAAGAGATGTGGAAGAAACAAGTTTTGAATAATTTAGTCAAATCAGGACATGAGAAATCATTAGAGGCTGGGTAGCAAGATGAAAAAGAAAACNGTAATATATTTAAATGCAAAGTTTNTATTTGTGGAGTCCCATAAAGCAAAAGGAGTAAAACTTGTATGTACTTTAAAAATTAGGAGGAAATACCTTACTTAGGTTTGTTGAGGGTGGCAGAGGAAGCAAACAGGTCAGAGAGAGCATTGTCTGCTGGTCTCAGACACACAGAAGGAATGGCATATTCACCAAACGCCAAATGTCCTGATCTGAGCTGACTACACCTTCCTCTGGAACACAGTTCAAGTGCACAGGACAATTATTTTCTTTCAACACTCCAGTAACAGTGGAATATAGCTCATCAGACCAAACTGATTTTTAAGGAGCATTTGAAATAACATTAACTTTTCTTCGGNATAAAACCTTTTCTGAGGAAAAAGATACGTGTTTCTTTGAATATCTAATTATATAACATCTGTGTATATTTGAGCAAATGGCCTTATCTTTGAAAAATTTCTTGCCTGTTTCAGGGATTATGGCCCAATAGATTTGGGACTTCTGCAATACTGCAAAACTCAGAGGTAGCAAGTAATAGCAAGAATATTTAAAAGGTAACAAAATTCATTTTGATGGCAGTGTGAGAGACCAAGTAAATAAGAGATTGTAGACAGAAAGACAACTGAAAGGGGAGGGTTCTGTTTTTTATTTACTGATAAACAAAATCACTTAAGAAAATCAACTCTGTATGCAATTGCTAGTTCTCTATTAATTATGTAACAAATACGTAATTAATTATCATTCAAGTCTTATTTCCTAAAATCTGTCGCATTTCTAATTGTGTTGAACTGTTAAAGTCTTGGGATTTAACCTCACCTTCCTTTTTCCCTTCCCCTTTCCTGATAAACAACTGTATGAGTTGAAACCAGAAATGGTTTACAGAATTATTCCAAATTCATGTGAATTAAGTAAATCTGATCTATCTTTCATGCCAGGGATCCTGCCTCCCTGTCCTTCTTGAAGACTCCAGGGATATCAGGTTCTTCCAGTATCAAGAACTTTGACCAGCAGCTACAACCTCTCAAAAATAATTGNGTGGCCTTGAAGTGACTAGTCCACCACTTCAGCTGGATCTGGCTTTGTCCCCTCAATCAAATATTACCAGCTTGATCCTTCTTCACCAAAGATAAACCTTTTCCAATCCAGATCTCTCCTCTGGTCTCAGGAAGTGGAGATTCCTGAGAAACAGCTTTAGCAGGACAGACCAGTCAAGGGACTCCTCTGTGTCCTTTTCCGGGGCACCCCCAAACTAGTCAGCAGTAGATGCACTGCAAAGATCACTTTGCCAATGTTATTGGTGCACTTAAACAAGCCCACTTGCTGCCCTTCACATGCAGACTCTTCACCTTATTGTGCACCCATATATAAGCTTTCTTTTTTCACAACACTATTTACCCTTTCAGATTTTTTTCTAGGTTATGAACCATTTTTAGAGNCAGAGTGACAGCTAAGTCTCTTTTCACCATAACAGTGAATGTTAGGTTTTACACTTCAAAGATATGCTCTAGGCAGCTCTGGAAAATCTCAGACTCTGAAAGGTAAGGGAGCATGCAATTTTGCTACTATAATAGTAACCTCTCTCTCTCTCTCTCTCTCTCTCTTGTAATTAAAAAAAAAAATTGTCTTCTTTGCTTTTTATTACTTTAAATACCTCTAAGTTAATTCACAGTGCAGGTTATTTCCTTGATATAGCTGAGACAATGAAGTTGGGTTTTTTCCTTAATGGTTATTTTAACAGATTATTTGTTTACATCTTTATCTTTCNCTTCTTAAATCAGGTGAGAAATAAGTTTAATAGCCATCTGAACTCATAAAAATTGAAAAACAAAATGTAAAGTTATAATTTAAAGGGCTTTTCATCTTTTTTTTTCACCAGATTTTTCAAAGAACCATAGTCCCAGCACTAGAAATGAAGGTGATGGTCTTTAAAATTCAGAAAGCATTTTCTGTCTTCTGTCCTGTCAAAATTGTGAGTTCTGAGTAAGAAGAACTCTTTGCTGTTAAATCCCAAGAAAAATGGTATAAAATTCACGGACAGAATATTTCAGTAATGCTTTGAGTTTCTGAGTTTCCCACTGGAAGCATACCTGAGCACGAATCCTTAAGGAATACACAGTGTTACACTTTTTTCTCTACAATGTTCTCTAGAGTCATTTTGTCATTTAACCCTCTAGGAAGGTTGCATGTTGTGCATTCTGGAACATAGTACTCAGCCATATAAATGCTCTTTTTNAAGATATACTGTCATTGGCTGTTTGTTTTTTTGAAACTGGACTGGAGAACTCCTTATATCCATGTGCAGAGTTTGAAGTAAAAGTAAACTCATTTTGAAAACTGCAGGTTTTATCTTCATATTCCCAGGGAAAGCATAGAAAAAGGAGTCAAATAAATAAATGCTTTATGGAGTGGGAAACTTCAATTGTGGAACGAAAAAGAGGAACACAAACCTGTAAAAAGAAATTAACTCATATCCAAATAAATTTGAAACACGTGCATTAAGTGAAATATTTCATAGTCTGAAATTTCAAGGTATTCTACAAAGAATACTATCCTTCAGTATAAAGGGTACTTTAAATCTCTACTTAAAAGCCTTCCATTAAATCTAAACAAGCCTCTTTACTTATATTCTTAAAATAATTCTAATATTTAATTATGATACACATTACATTATTACACTAAATAAAACCAAATGTTGTTAAAGAAATTCTTAATTTCACTGTTTCTTCAGGACAGTATTTCTTACAAGATCACAGTAGGATGATTCTACGTAGCAGGAAAAAAAAATATACAGAATACAAACTCTTGAGTAAGTAAACAGTAAATAAAGAACCTAGTCTGAAGAAGAACTAATATTTTATACAATTCAAACTGAGTCATCCTGACCAGCAGGTCTTCTAAAGTCTTAGAGCTGATTCATCTGTGTGCAGGATCCTATTAAATGAGCATAAAGAGAATAGCAATGATTTAGGCACTAAGGTGTTTTTATCCTTTCTGACAATAAACCCTCCACTCCCATACATTTGTTATAGGAACAGTAAAACCAAAGTCTTTGATGTGCCTGACATTACTGTTCCCATCTTCTCCTGGTTCCTCTCTCTTGTATTTTGCTATATTTGACAGTCATGCATACAGGCAACAGAAAGTGCTTGTTCTATCAAAACAGGTGCAGGGCATGACAATCTTGCATTTCAAAATTTTCAATATTAAATATTCTTGTTGTTGCATTTGATTCCTCTTTCTCGGAAAATAAAACAAAATAGCATAATGAGGTTATGTTAAAAAGATTGATTGGAAAAAGTCTTTCCTCATGCTTCTTGGTGGATCATCAAAACTGATCCACTACTGTATGAAGATTTATTCAAGAATGACATTCCTAAATGAGATGTTCAGTAGAGCTAGATTTTCATGATTGAAATTATGTGAGGTAAATTAGTGTCAAGGCAGGTCAATGATCTCATAATTGGCTCAAATTAACACTACCACTAGCTGTGAAATTCTTTATTGGCAACTGAGTGACACTCATGGGAGTGCAAAATTTTCCTTTGCACTTGAAAACATCACAGCAAAAGGAAATATTATTATTTAGAATGTAACAAGATNCAAGCTGAGACATATACCATAAATAAAGAATAATATATTAGCAGTCACTGCAGGGGCAAATAGATTATGCAAACCAAGAGTACTTTTACAGCAACGTGATAAATTCACTAAAATATTATTCACTCATGTTTCAACAGGAAGCAGACTAAATATTGGCTTGGCAAGTACCTGATGACTGCAATTTTCATGTTCCTGGAGTTTTCTAGATAGCAAAAGCACATATACTCAGCATGATATTCTCTCAGACCATTTGTATACTATTGTCTGGTCCTATATAAGCAGTCTTAATTACTAGCTCAGAAATGTTTGAAATGTTGCACNGATATTAATTACATCTTACAATAAACTTAGAGGTACTTAAGTATGAATCATATAAGCCCTTGACTCTAATACAAAGGAGAAAACTTAGGAATACCAGTTTCCAAAAATTCGGACTTAGAAAAATATCCCATAACTATTGGAAGTCAATAGCTAAGGAGTGAGAAAAGAGAAACAATTACTATTAGTAGTTCAATAACATTTTCAGTGTTATTAACCATCTTGATTCATATTCCAGATCTGTTAAGATTTAGCAACATCTTTGAAACATTTCCATTGTTAGTTTTTTCTGCTTCAAATACCACGTTTCCATTTATGATGTTTGACTTTATAGAATGTTCCTTACTTCTTAGATGAAGCCCAGAAAAATTGCATTCTTTCAATATTAATTTTTTATTTATATGTAAGCTATTATTGAGTGAATATAATGTCAATGGCCTTACTGGCCATTCTTTCATAACTTTCATATACATTCTTTTATAACTTTCATGTTCTAGTCTACTTCCATCAGCGGAAATCCTGCACTATAAAAATTAACTTTGTGCATCAAAGTATATAAATTGTTCATTTCCAGGATGGACTGGCCAGTGTTTGTTCATATGTTTTCCAGAGTTCTTTAAAAATGTTTATATTTTAAACAAGCAATTGGCTTTTTTCACTGATAGAGTAATTAAATATGAAGAGGAACGGGTTGGGTGGAGGGGCAAGGAAGTAAGAGAACATTGCTTTCCAAGTATAAAATTCTCTCCCTGAGATTAAGTTATATTAAGTATGGTTCTGAGGTAAAATTCAGGTTGTACAAACAAGGACATCAAACAAAAAAAGAGAAAGCTTAATGAGGAATAAATGTATTATTCCTAATTATCACTCAGGATGGAGACATTAATCACNGTGCCTTTAGCATATGAATTTTTTAAGTTCTCAGCAAAGCATTNCAATAGAGCCATGGATTCACTCTTCTTTAGCATACATTGCACTTTATTTGAAAAACAATAAAAGCAAACCAAGGCTAATTTTACATTTGTAAGCAATAAGCCACACTTCAGGCTTCAGAAGTGATCTTCTGTATTGAATATCCAACAGCAGTAGGAGTAAATAAAATTTACTCCTCGAGTTTAGTTGAACTCATCCAGTGTCTACACACTAGCACCACTCCATGACATGGCCCACATGACAGCAGGTGGGATGACCAAGAGGCTCACAAAGAAAAATATTCTTGATCCAACCTGATTTTTAAGCTAATACTTAGAGTATGTGAAGGATGTTGCCAGTTTTCAGGTGGTACTTCAGCAGAAAAGTGATTGCATCCACATTTTTATAAATTTAAGGTACAAATTATTTTGTTTTTGTGTGGAGTACTCAGTGTCAGATCTTAAATGCCACATTAAGGAGTCATATAACTAAAGTAGGACTGGGATGGTGATAGGTTACTTTGACAGATTCTATACTCACAAGTAAAGGGAATATGATCTTTCACTGTATATCCAGGACATAATTGTAGACTGTGCTGCCAACTGTTATTAAATTTTTCATCCATTCCCAGTGTATTTTGGCACAATGTACAAGAGATTACTCACATCACATGCTGAAAACCAAGTGACTTTGACTGGATTAATGCTAAACAGTCACAAGGCACATTATTTGTTCTTGGAAGAGATTTCATGCAGANAAATTAAAAAAAATTTAAAGCTAATGATATAACTATAGGAATACCACTGTTGGTCTATCCAAATGTTACTTTTCATGAAGAAGTCTTTCATTTATTATAATTCAAGTCCAAGTTTGAAGTTGTCAAGCCTTTATTTCTACTCTAGGCCCCNTTTATCTGCTTTTCCCCATTTTCAAAGCTTGAATCCTTATACTTGATGATATTATGGAAGATTAAAATCTTCAAGGACCAAAGTATGTGCAGTATTATTTCATTCCATCTTCTATTCCACTACTTACAATTTTCTCTATGATCTGGTTATTTTCTTTGGAATAGGGGTTACCAACAATAGTTTGGTGCAGAGACAACAATGACCTAATTTGTAACAAGGTTTAAAAGTCTATATTAAATATTCAGAGAAAAGCATTGTGAAGTGAAATTCTTCATTATTCAACTATAAATATTTTTTAATAAAAAATTGCCATATTTTTCTCCTTTTTTTTACTTGCTGTCTACAGTTTTTTTCCTCACTATCTCATTACCACTCTGATATTTAAAATGACCTATTAACTTTCTGTTTAAAAAAATAGATTGTAAATCTCACAATCTGAATGATACTTGCTACTTTTGTTGAGCACAGTCTATGCAAATGTCTACAGCTTGTCTTTTCAGACCCATAACTGTAAAACATAGTGACATTGAAATCACACCTTAATCTTAATTCACGAAAGTTAGCACATATTTTTTTGTTAAAATTGGAAAAGAGTGCTGACAAGAAATCCAATTCAAAATGTGTTTTTTTACATTCAAATAAAAATGAGATTATGCTGCTGAGAAAGNAATAATTCAATTTATCTGTTGTAAAAGTCTATTCCCAAATTTCAGAAGGACCTCATAACAATGTGTATACCAGGCTTATGAGGACACATATTAACTTTTGAGATGGCAGATGTATATAGGGTTTTTTTGAATAATGCTTTTAAGCAGTAATGTTTTGAGGCATGACAATGATTCATACAGCTTCACCATCCAAAATAAATGAGCCACAGCTCAGTGAAACAGCATCAAAAATTATAATAAATATTTCTCTAATTAATTGCAGTTTTAATCAAAAGTATCACTAGCAACNTATGTAGCATGTGACATGCAGAAAATTTCTGTATATTAGCACAAAAAAACCAGTAGTACATAAATAACTAAGTGAAATGTTATCCAATTAAGTATAAGGGTAGATAAAGAAAGAGGAGGATTTAAAAATTAATTTACAACCACAGTCTCTTCTGGAAACTATGAGTAGTCAAATAACAATATAAATTTGAGAAACATGATCAAGGGTGTCAATACCCAGTATGGAGCATATGCATTTGTTCCCCTTTTGAATCATATATATTTNTTTAAAGCAAGCCCTACTGCACGTGATCCCTTAACACCTATTTTTTTCAAGTAACAATGATTTAGTGTTTCTAATTACATTGGTTCATTAAAAGATACATTTGAAACAAGCAGCTGTTTACAACCTCTATTGTTTCAATTCCCATGGAGGAAAATAGGTTTAATTTCCTTTCACTCTCCTTCCCAACTTATGCCAATTCACATTGCATTTACCAAGGCATCACTTTCAATTACCACAGGTGAATACAGAAAGAAGCAGGCACTCATCATACATTTCCCAATAACTTTGTACTGTCCAATTCACACCTATAAAGGTTTCCTTCATATCTGACAAGAAATACAAGTCATGTTCAGATAGATGAAAATAAACATTTTGTTTGCTTCCCACAAAGNCACAGATGGAACTGATTTCTGTGTTCCTTTACAAAGTCTTGAGGATTAAAGGAAAGAGAAGGCTGGCCTTGCTAAATGGATGACTAAGCATAGTTCAAATGGCTTTTTTGCAGTTTTCACAGTTATTGATAAATGTTTGTTNTTTAAAGTTGTTCAGTTATATATTTTTATAACAACCATCAATTGCCATGCTNTAATGATTTACAATTACTAAATTACTGAACTTCTACATTACTAAATGGGATAAATTGTAAAATAGAACTTTAAAATTTATTTTAAATTAAAAATAAAGTAGAATCTACAGGTATTTCCTATTCCCTCAATTCTAGAAGAAGGTGAGAATCCAAGAAGAAATAAAGAAAAGCCAGAAGTTATAATTAAAAAAAAAAGGCTCTTTCCTTCTTAATCATTGAGTTCTGATTTTTATGATAATTTACTACTGCATTGCTGTTCTTATGAAGATCCAGCTCCAGTAATCGAGCAAAACGGATAGATCACATTTTATTTGAAATAATATTTTCAGTAATATTCAACTTTCAGNGATGTCATGATGATTTTTTCCAGATGAAAATTTCAGATTTTTTCTTTTGGCAGTCTAATTTAAGCAGGTTTTCCTTTCAAATATTTGTACATAGGAAATCTCCTTGAATAAGCTGTTTCATGAAACTTAATAATTTGTGAGTAGCTGGAACCTAAAGATTTTAAAATAAAACAAATATTTGCTTTTTTTTTTTTTTTTTGTAGAAAAGAAGAACAAGTATGTTTAAGTAAAAAAAAAAAAGTGAAATCTTCACTGATTAATTTCACCAACCGATTTCACAGGTCTGGCAATTTCTTTGTCATGCTCTGTGAAGTTAAATGTCTGTGTAGATGGAAATAAAGAAGTAAAAGACAAGTTTGTGTCAGTGTTTCTTCTACCTAGTAGCAACTTGGCCAGTACAACCAGTTTGCTTTGCAATTAATGAGAAAAAGCCCCAGACAGGCAGACCCCANTGAGCCCCGAATTTCATTTGAAATGGCTTCAGATTAGCTCAACAATTGTTTTACCACGAATCATAAATATTACATGTCGAGTTGTGCTAAGTAGTCTTCCATATTTATGAGTTGTGTTAACAAAAACAGAGGCTTTCTAGCTGCCTGAAGATAAGTGTGCTGTTGTTAACTCTGGCACCCATTGAGAAGTAGACCAAGTATACCACACCTCATTTTTAGCTGACAAAATGTTAGGCATCAGATCATTTTCTGTGGTGAAATAACTGATCTTCTTGGAGTGGTTGAAGATGAACTGTTGGTTCTGCTGCCAGAATGCCCACAGACATCAGAAACGGGTAGTTTATCTGCAGACATTGCATGTAGGTGGGACAAGATCNCACAATCACTATTTTACAGCAAAGGCAAACACATGGCTGTGGCCAAGTATTTTTGAATAATGTTTTTGTATATTCAGTGAGTTAAAAGAGGTAAAAGCTTTGAACTACATTGAGAGGTATTGCATATTCATGCTCTCAACCTTATTAACTGGATGTTTCAGGCAATTCCACGGGATTTACTTAGAGTGAAGAATGTTGTAAAAGGAAGGGTTTTAAAAAACCCATGCCATGACAAACTCCTACATGACTTCTGCTAGTCCACTTTTACAATACCAGTATTTTCTGTGCTCTGTTTTTGGACACCATGGAACCAGGATATAAAAAATGCCCTTACTAGTTTATTTTATTTGTTGATCACTACCATCCAGATAAAAATTGCTTGTACTCCTCTTCATCAGAAGTCAAAAGAAGAAATAGGAGACAGTGTGTGAAACCATCAATTAGAGAAAACACTGAGGAGTATGTTTTCCCATACTGTATAAATACACTCCAAAACTATTTTTCATACAATGCCATGGAAACCAAAAGAGTATATAAAGATTTCAGAAAAGAGCTTAGGCAAGCTCACAGAAGACAGAATAATTAGACAAAATANTCTGGAGGGATTTAGAAAGGGTGAGTCAGTAAACCTTATGTATCCAAAAATTGGCAGGGAATGGCAAAAGCAAAATCACCCTATACACCCCACAACTTTTATAATTTTCTTTAAATATTCACTGCAATCTACTAGCAGAAATAGAGCATTTGATCTCATTCAGTATGACTTACGTTTACACTCTTAGACTTTTTCACAGGAGTAATAATCCTAGTGTATCACAGCTCACAGATGATCCCCTTCTGCAGACACTCCTGACAAAAGAGCCTTTCCTGTTAATCTTTCCAGGCATCTTTCTTCTGAAATGCTTTTTGCTTTTGGTTTCTGCATGAACTATTAAACCAAACAGAAAGCCTGTTATCTCTGTAGGGATGATTACACTGATTTCTCTCACTGAGATAAATAAAAGATTATAGTAACAAAATTACACTAAAAAACTGGATCATTACTCCTTACATTTATACAGTGTTGATGAGTATAATTTTCTTTTTATAGTGCTATCAGAATGAAAGGCTAATGTTCAGAGAATATCAGTTAAGATCAAAAGGATAATCTTACTAATGCTGACCATGAAAAACAGTAGAACTATTAAAAGTTCAAGTCACAATCATGTGGATGATGACAAATTAGCCAGTAATAGAACATACTTGAAAGCAGAGATATCAGTTGTGTGAATTAAAGTGAAGTTAGAATTCAGAAATTATTTCCTTTATGAATTTTTAATGGGTAAATACAATTTTTCNTTCCTTTGGAGTTTATCTGCAACTTATTCCCTAAATGTAGCATATATTTTTACCCTGTTTTATTTTATCTNAGGCAGAAATTGCTCTTTCTGTTCTAGGATGTTCAAGCAAACTCTTATTGTCCTAAATAGTTTCCAAATCTTGCCTGATCTTAAGACCAAGCCTGTTCACATAAAATTTCATGACTTGCAGAAAGAAGAGTATATGTCAGGCAAATATTTAACAATTTTGTTTCTGTTGTAACCCTGGATTTAGAGAGATGTTTCCAGTAATATTTGATATATGAGGCAGAGACCCTTGTACTAGTTTTCTCATTTGGCTTTGCAAAGCCAGGCATTTCAAGGATTTGCAAGCACCTTNCTCAAAAAGCCCAAACGGGTGTGGAAATTCTTCTATTATCATACTCTTTTTATGCACAGAAGAAGTGTTTATCTGCTTTGGAAAATAGCAGCTTTTGCTGAATTTTTTTGCCTGGAAAGATAAAGTTGGCTGGTTCCTATAGGAACAAAGTGTTGATGCTCTCCTAGACAAGCAACTGTAAAAAACAGGAAAAAAAAAGGTGTTGGTGGGCAGGAGTAAAGCTTNAACTCTTCTTCACAGAACCTCTTTTGAGAATCAGAGATAAATTAACAGAAGTGATTCAGGAAATAAATATCTGTGACATATTTCAATTTATTTCTTTTCAATTTCTTTTGTTTTCATATAAAGACCTGCTAGAAATACAGTGTGGTGTTTCTAGTGTTTACACAGGTTTGGTGTTTACACAGGAGGGTAGAAAAGCATCAATAGTGAAACTACATGTTAAAAAGGGAAGCAAGAGGCCTTTATAACACAAAATATTTTAATGTATTTTATTAAAACCATAAATAAAAGCAAAAATTGCTTAACTGAACTTTCAAATTTCTTGAAATACAAACACATACATATAAAAAAATTGTAAGAACTATTTTTCTTTGCAAATTGCATTTATAAAACTCTCAAATTAATTCCTTGTCATGGGAAAAGGAATGAGTCAAAATGTTTCACAGAAGTCACACCTGTTGTTTGGTTTTGGTTTTGGTTTTGTCTTTTTTTAAAATGTCTTATGAATATAACTTTAACTTCTGAGAGGTGGGAGAAAACAACTTCAGATTCTATATTCAGTGCTATTCTTGAACTTTACACCTTCTAGGCACATTATTTGTTTGTAACAAATAAAACAGACTGAAATGAACTCATGATTTTCTAAACCCATCTATCCATCATGAGGTACTGCCATTTTTTCCCTCAGAGTTGCTTGTTCATGCTCCAAGATACAATCTTTTTCACCTTCACTAAGTATTTAATTGACTGAAAAATAGAACAACAAAATCATCGAGTTCCACTCTTGACCAAGCACAGCCAAGTCCACAGCTAAACCATGTTCCTAAGTGCCACATCTGCACATGCTTTAAATACTCCAGGCACAATGACTCACAAGGGGCACAAAACAGGTCAGAGAAATTAAGTCATGTCAAAGTAAGCTGAGTGTTAAACTATGTTTGCTCTGCATGGCTTTTATTGCACTGAGACTAACACTTTTTTTAATAGAACACAGAATAGCCAGAAATAGTCAATTGAAGGAAATGAGTGGGAAACTAAGGAAGAGTAATATTAGGTGAATTTTTTTCCCAGCTTTTAGCCTGAGATCCCAAGGAGATTAATCAATTTGGTCTGCCTTGACAATAGAGTAATCACACAGTGTTAAAAATGCTAGGTGGGTGGGAAAAAAGTGCTGTACACACAACACTCTCAAGATTTGTTTACTTCAGTTGTTCTTCTTTTATAGTGGTTTGATACAGAGTCTGAAGTCGAGTGCAATTAAGACTTCTGCAATAACATTTGTTCAGCAAGTGTTTTAAGGATAACAGTGAAAAATAGTCTCAAATTGAAAGTACATTTCTTGCTGTTTAAATTTAAAAAAAGAGTGAAATAAAGTGCATGTTACCTGAACACAGTATTTCACCTTTTGTAAACGACGGTAACTTGAGAATCCAAATTTGAGCTCTCCTTCAGAGTATTGTCCTCAGACCTTCTTAGTCCCAAGTTAGAGACTGTCTGCAATACAGCTGAGTACACAGGCTCATCTCCACAGCCCTTGATTCCACATCTGGGTCTATAAACCAGCTATGAAGACAANAGTGGTAAAATGCTCTTGCTAGTTCCAGACAGCTGACATGAAACAACACCAAAATATGAATCTCAGGAAGCTCAGGTCAGGAAAGACAATTCCATGTGCTGCCATTTGGTGAGGATTGGAGAGGCTGAAAAGCTGTACACGGAGGAATACAATTAAGTTCAACACAGGTATATGCAGGCTGCTGCACTCGTGGCCATTGTGGAGAGGTGTGTGTGTGCTGTGTGTGTGATGAGGTCTGTGTGTCTGNAGGATTTTTACATGACAGTTGCTCAAATGAGTAAATTGGCATGATAAAAAGCATGACCCTACCTTTCAGGTTCTGCTTCTTATGAAGCTTTTCCTTTATCTGGCTCAAACTCCAAGTTGTACCTAAAATAANGATCAGTTTGCATGGTCATCCTCCAGCAGTGGGTGTGCAGTCCCTCTGCACCTGAACCATTCTTACACAGACCAGAGGCTTCCCCATCACACACCAAAAGCTCTCCTCCTCCCTTTTGGCTGGGGGGTGAAAGCCTGGCCTCAGTAAAGCACGCACTGCTTTCATACATGGCTGATTGTTTGAGCCATTAGCCATTACCATTTCAGTCTCTNTCACCAACCTGCTGGAAAGCAGCTCTGCAGAGAGGGCCTGGGGGGTCCTGGTGGACCATGAGCAGCCCATGACCAGTGTGTCCCTGAGGGCAAGGAGACAAATGGAGNCCTGGATGCATTAAGAGGAATGGGGACAGGAGGCAAAGGAAGATGATCCTGCCCTGCTACTCATACCTGATGAAGCTGCAGGTGGAGCCCTGTGTCCAGGTGTGGGCTCCTGGAGGTCTATGAAAAGGAGAAGAAGACTAAAGCATTTCTCCTGTGAGGTAAAGCTGAATGAGCAGGGCCTGCTCAGGCTGNAAAACTGAGGAATGGGAGGGGATCTTATAAATGCCTAAAAATGACTTAAGAATGGTGTCAAGGGGTTTGAGTCAGGTCCTTCCCATGGATGCCCAGCAACAGTACAAGGGACAGTGGGCACAACAGAGACATGGGAAGGTCCAGCTGACTATGTGGAAAAAATTCTTTACAGAAGCAAGCTCTGGAAAGGGCTGCTGATAGAGTCTGTGGAGTTTCTTCCTCTGGAGATATTCNAAACCCACCTAGATATGATCCTGTGCAACCTGCTCTACGTGAGTCCACTTTATCAAGGGAGCTGGACTCAGTAATCTCCAGAAGTTCCTCCCAGCCCCAGCCATTCTGTGATCATGAGTGCATTGCATTGCAGTNCAATGAGGGTGCAAAGAGGTTATGACCCCCTTGAACAGTTTTTAGGTGCTTGTGGTATGAATTCATGACTGACTTACAACAATAGCAGTTTGAATTGGAGAGCTGGGACAAACGAGTCTCAGAGTCACTTTCAAGCAATATTTNTATGATTCATCTGTACTGCATGTATGTTAATTTTTTCCCAAGAATACTGCNTGGTATATATTAACCTTTTGCAGACAGCTGGTATGAAAATTCAACAATTAAAAACCACTCATTTTTAGAAAGTGATACTAAATTATCCAGTTCCTGAAAATCAGTCATGAAATCAGTTGACTTTTTAAATTATATATACAATAATATAACATCAATGTTAAGGATTGTAATATAAAGGGTATTACATCAAAGACCAGAACTCTTAGCTCTGTTTAGAAGATCACAAAGACAGAAATCACTCTTAAATCTTCAGAAGATATGACTACCACAGAATTCCTACNTAATAATAATAAATTCACTGTTTAAAAAGGTTTAAATAAACTCGTTATCACTTTCTAAAGGACCGGTCACATCATCTAGTGTCTAAGTTGTTTTGGTTTTGTTTTTTCTTTTCTTTTCCAAACATATAATTATAATGGCTAGAATGTATACATAATTCCTGAATTGTCTAATATTTCACTTTTGATCTCCAAGTTAATAATATTATTTAAATTTCTTCANTTTTTTTAAAACTTTGCACAGTCTCCATATAAAAGGGTTTGACTGATATGGCAATAGCTTATACATGAGCAAAGAACTGCACTGAACAAAGCTTTCAGTCTGAAGCTTAATTACATTGCTACCCTTTTCCATGTTTGTTTTTTTTGTGACTCTCCCCAGCTGCTCCCTGGACTTTTCCAACAGAAACTTCAGTTTGCTCTATGGGTCCCTTCAGCTAACTCTCAGCATGATTTAAACATAAGTTATTTCAAAATGAAACTTTAGTTCTTTCATCATTCAAAACTAATCTCAGTGGAAACTTACAGTGAACATTCTTAAATAAAATAGAATAATATTATTTGAACCTTTCAGAAAGGTGTTTATGTTTTCTGTGCACATCCAAGCCCTCTCTAGTGGCTTCTGAAAGAATGAAACAGAAAATATGAATTCTCTAAATTTCCTGAAAGAAAATTGGTAATGAGCTTTGAAAAATGAGACCATGGATGGTATTTAAAATGGGAAAAGAGAAACACAGCTACTACCAGCTGAAAAGCCTCAGTTCTNAGGGGGAAGGGAGGGTGGGGAAGAATGTTTACCTAAATTTGTTAAACAATAAAGAANCTACTCCATGAAGAGACTGGGATGTGAAATTTTTTTGCAGTTGCAAACATTGAGTCACCTGAATATGAACCTACAGTGATCCAATGACCTTTAGCACGTAAGTGTCCCAAGAATGTCCTAGAGTTTCAATAGAATTAAAGATAGCAGATCAAAAAGTAACTGACAAGATTTCTTTGAAGTAATTCTGAAGAAAATACTTCAATTTTCAATAAAATTTGACAGTGAAGGTGAAATAAAACCTTGGTGAATAATATATTCAAAAGGGTTTCTTGATTTAAACAGACTTTAGAGTTTGAATGAATATAAAAGTCCTCAAATAGTTGATTTATTTTAATTTCTTTTATAATGAGATGTAAGTAGCATGTGTTTGAAAACATACCCCAGGCCTCCTTATTCACTCAGAATAGTTTATGTTTTTAATCTTTGTAAAGGTTTTGTTTGATCTTCTAGTCATTATGACTAGAGTATAGAAAGTGGTTTTTGTTACTCTTCAGAATGTGCTAAATATGCATGTAAAAATAGCATGAGACAAATACAGAAGGAAAATTACAAAGCCAAATGAATGTGAAGGANCACAATGTACATCCCTAACAAAGATTTTAAAGGATCATAATTATCCTTTAATATGTGGTCAGTTACCCCCATAGGTATTATTATGTTGATTGGAATATATTAGAATAGGGATCCTAACTTACTATAGCTGCCACTACCAATTATAAGTCCTATAATTAGAATTATTCCCAGTTAACAGCATTTGCACATAATTATTCATCTGACAGGTTGTGAACCTGATCAAAAGCCCAGTGTACCTGACTTGGCTGTGAGGAGGCTTTTATATTTTTAAATTTAGCATTTTTCTCGTGTTGGTGTTTTGATGTAACATATTATTTTTAAAAAAAATTCACATGACACATCTTACAGAATAATTCTAGGTAAAGATTTCTAAAATTTATTAACTAAAGAAAAAAGTTATTTTCCCCTGGCACTCTGTTTTTTTCCATTCTAAGGAGTATCTCTTCACACAGAGTCTGTTCTATGCATTTGCTCCTGCTACATCTTACTGAGACACTGGCCATTATTCACATTAAAATACATTTTCATCATAAATTGTTAATAACTTTAGTACCCATAAAACTAAAAATGCCATTCAAGAATGTCCTCAGCATTACATACTGTATTATGCAATCATGAACTACTGTATTAATGTGTTTTAAACTATGAAAATATTAATTTAGAGCAAAATGTTAAAATTTCACATGAAGGATGGCATACTGACTTTTCAAAATATGATCTTTGATATCTGCTATCATTTCTGTTGTAAATTGGTTCAGTTACAGACCAACATCTCCCATGTCTGTAAGCTTTTCAAAATGCATTGTAGACATTTGATAGTACCTTTATATTACAAAAACCTCCTTAAGAGGAATTACCTTTCAAGAGACATCATTTTTCCTTCACAGTTCTCTGATTTCCTGTTCTGACTTCATATTAGCTAGCAGTAGGGAAAAATTTCAAATAATTTCAGTTGAAGGTACTCATAAAAGTTTTGAAAAATAGAAAAAGAAGCTATTAAGTCACTTACAAGAAGCAGTCTGGAAAATAATTAAAAAGAATTTCAAATGAGTGGAACGTCCCTTACTCTCTCATTTTTAAACATACACAGGCACAGACATATGCCCAAAAACATGGTGTGCTGTAAAACATGAAGTAGATATTTTGAGGCTCTTAATTTTCCATATTTGTATTCAACACTTCCCTTTGAAATCACCTGAAAACNNTTCTGTGATTATTACAAATGTTTAGTACATACTAAAATNCATTAAAACTATACTCAATTCACAGTGTTCTGATTCTGAAATAAGNNAACCTTTTTTGTTTGAATAAGAAAACTTGAAAAAAGCCTTAATCCTTCATATCATAAGTTAACTATACCCCTCAGCAATGTGCTATCCAGAGAGTTTACTAATAGATGTACAGGCAGTTGTCTCAAGGTAATTGGAACTAATTTTTTAGCATATTTAGAGTCCTCTTATTCTTCCCTTAGATATAAGCAATCTAAATACTGATTGTAACAGGACATGACTCATGATATCAAGAAATACTAAATAAAAGCTCTTTGTTCTCCTTATTCTTTTTCCAGCAAGGCACAAAGCNTTATATTTAAATATATAATATTTAATATATGAAAAAAATAAATTCAGCACAATATCTGGTGTCTAGGAAAGTCTTTTCTGCAAGAGGTCAAATGTAATTCCATCTGAACATCTGAGACCTAAAATGCAGATACTCCAAAGAGATTGCACTGTANAGAATAGAAATAATGGAGGAAAGATATTTTCTCATATTAATTCTTTATTTTTTTTCTACAGTGCCTGTCTCTGTGCTGCTAAAGATTGCAATACTGATGTGATAAAAATAATTCAAATTAATTCCATGAAGTACAGACTACAGATATGCTACAAATTTTCAGGAAACACATATCTGTTTTCATGGAACATGTCTCAGATGCATGAGAGCACCTAGCTTTCTATGCAATCCCAGTGATCAAGTGTGTAGATGTTAAGAGATATTTTAACTACAGACTATTAGTCTGCCCGACTGCAGACCTTCAGACATCCATTCATTGGCANGTGTGCTACCAAATTCTGATTTAATACATTAATTGTGTTTTAAGACTTCAGATGAAATCAAATCAGTTTTCAGCACAGATAGTTACTTCAGATTAGCTCATCTGAATTACTGTAAGCATAAATTCTTTAATCCATATACTAAAGCAGGGCAAGAACAATATTACCAACCTCCTGAGGCCTTCAAACTAGTTTCTCAGGAGACAGCAGCCCAACACAGAGGAAAAACTGAGGCACTGAGGACATTGAGGGAGTGTCCAGACTGAGAAANCTCTTGTATTTTTTTGTGAAAGTATTATCACATTGTGGTGAGGGAGCTCCCCTCAAGTGCTTGTCCATGAGCTCACATAACATAGAAAACACTCTCAAAGAATGAGTTTGGTGATGCATTTGCACAGCTACAGTCTCACTGGAATTGCAGAGATTCAGCAATATTGTCCATATGACTGAAGTTCTGAAGTTGTGACTGATNCACAAAGGCTTTTTAGAGGAGAAATCCAGGAAAGAAAGGAGAAACTTCATGAAGCTTTGTCTTGATAGGTGTGGCAAGCAAGCCAAGAGCTGAAAGAGAAAAAGGTCACAAGGTAGGTATTTGTTACAGATCAGTTCATCTCAAAGGGAAATAAACCAGGNTTCTTCTAGTCAGCTGAAAGAAACCCCATAGTCTCATGTCTTTCCTGGTAGTTATGGGAATTTTCACCTCTTGAAATATCCTGGGAGGGCCAAGAGATAACTGCAAGCAGTACAGAANTTTGTAGATGCATTGAAGAAAATTTCTTCAAATAAGTGATCAAAGAGCCAACTGTTTTGCTCCTTTTCAGAAAAGGAAGAAGTGATTAACAAAGGGAATATGTGGGGTAGCCTTGGCAATAGTGACCATGAGACAACAGAGTATAAGATCCCATAGGAAGTGAACAAAGCAAATAATAAAATCCCCGTAGAGAATGCCAGAGCGGATTTCTTGCTGAGCAGTATAGTTTGCANTTTCTGAAGGAAGATGGCCCTGGATGACAAAAAGGCACAGGATAGTTGGTCATCTTCACAGAGAGGCTCCTCACACCACAGACATGGAAAGATGAGCATTCACAGCAGGTACCTGTCTAGATGAACTGCATTTCAAGAAGATTTACAATGAGGTGCAAACAAAGAGGTGCCCCGGGGAACACACATTATTTGTGTTTTCAAGGCTGGAATTAGGAAAGCCAAAGCACAGCTGGAGCTGAAACTTGTGAGGGATGTGAAAGGCAAAGGCAAGGACGTGTGTATGTACACTGGCTGCAGAAGAAAGTCTGAGGTAAANGGAAAACACTGTTTAGTGGGACCGGAAACTGTGACCAGTCTGGGAAGTTCTAAAATAACTTGTGGTTGTGCTCCAGTTTCTTTTGTGGAAGACTGCCCCTAGGATCCCCAGTGGATCCATCACAGAGGAGACTGAGCACANGCCAACCCGTAGTGGATTTGAGACCATTTAAATACAACAAGAATAAAGCATGCACTTCACCTGCCAGTTTTNCACTTGCTCCCTGTCTCCAGCAGCCTTACTTAACCACACTGTTGCCTTTTGAGCCCTAATATCAAGACCCAAACAAGGCCAGGTGATAAAATGTGGTTACCTTTTAATGAAGGGTGCGTGACATGCCGACATGTGCGCTGAAAATGCGCCAAAGATGCACTTGTGACATAAGGCACATCCAGTTTTATAAGTTTAGAAAATTGGCATAAATGACAAGAACACCTAATTAGAAACACAGGTAATGAAGTAATTCATCCTTTTGGTTGGACCCCTTCTGAAGCCCCCCACCTTGCTAGTAGTTTATGTCTTATGGAAAAGTGTCTTGGGAAGGTGTCTTGTCCTTGACTCCATAAAAAGATAAGAACAGCCTTCAGGAATTTTGTTTGTCTAACAGGAAAAGCAGGACATTCCCCTCGGCCACAGAAGAACTTACCTGTTCCATCAGTTGGTGCAATAACTCAGGGCATCTTCCCCCTCATATGAATCAGTGAGATAAGGCCAGACAGTATGGTAGAGTGTTATTTCTGCCAACACAGAGGTGGCATTCCCAGCTGACAATAAACATTTTACCTTGGGAACAAATTGAAGATAAGCCTTGAGTATCTGACTGACAGACATTTCACTTTACAAACTATAAAAGCTGCACAAAATTTTTACAAGAAGTCTTCTGCACATTCCCTGGAAATGTATAGAGCTCTTCCCTGAAGTTGGGACTCCTACTTCGTGGTTACTCTTCTGGATGTTGAGTGAAAGGACTCTGTGTACCCCATCATCAGTTCAGTGGTAAATTACATTGAATCTTAATCTATACTATTTCTTTGCTAGCTGTAATATAGGTATCTCTATATCAGGCACTGTTTTATGCAAATCTCCAAGTAGGATTGTTTTAACCTGTTGTAGTAATACTGCTTAANATCTTGTGTATGTTAATATTCTGTCTATTCAATAACTCATTTTATAATAGACCAGATTTGCCATTTTTAACACCTTGTGAGCCAGTTTAGGCAGTTTAAGTGCAGGTCGTGTGAATTTAAGCTGCTGCCAGAAGTCTGAATCTAAGGCAGGGCTTGTCTAATGTTTGCTTTATCCATAAGAGTGCTGGAGTTAGAAAGCTGTATAACTANACAATACTAGTCTACAGAGCTACAAATATATATGAAGAATATAAAAAAGCAAAAATCATTTTTGCATCAACAAAATTCTTAGTGCCTATTCCCAAGAGAAATCACTGCTGGCATAAGGAGTCTTGGCAGAAAGACAGGGGACTTGTACTGTACAGCTGCCCACAGGCATCAATTCAAGGGAAACTGTTCACTGTCCCTGGACATCCCTGGAGCTCCTCCTCATGTAGCTCACTCTTTTCTGGGATCGTTACCCCTGCCAATGNCTTTTCTCCAGAGATGGTGTTTATTCATCTCTGCCTGAGATTCCCTCTTTCTAAGACCGCTTTCCCTTTCCAGACTTAATTTCTTTTCTGGAAATTCTTATTTGCAGCCCCTGGGTTTCTCANTCTCAACAGTTGTGCTGAAGTACAGCTCATGGTCAATCTCCCAACTACAGTTCTGTCTCATGTCTCTTAATGCACCACTTTTGCTCATTCCAGTTTTCAAAATTTACCAGCATTCTATGCTGGTTGTAGCTGGCAAGGCTTCTGCTTGGAGAGTTCAAAATCTACATTACAAATATTCATTGCCTTTCATTCTCCTCACCCTTGACTGTCTGCCACCTCTCAAAGTTCACTGTTTCACACTACATCACAACTTTGACAGCTAGGAAAGCATTATCCAGGTTGCAGAAAGGTTGACATTGTGACTACGTAATTAAATTGGACATGCACAAGCAATGAGGCTGAAAAAGTGCCAAAGGAATTGACTGATAACATTGCAAGGCCTAACTCTCATTTATTTAATAGCATGGCAACTGGAAGATGATCCCAATGACCAGAAAACAACAAATATAATGCTCATCTTCAAGAAGGCAGAACTGGGGAACTACTGGCCTGTCAGTACTACTTTGTCTCAGCACCTGGGATGACCACTGAGGAAATCCACCTGGAATCCACATCTAGGCTTCTTAAGGACTAGGAAATGTTGCAGAANAGCCACTATGATTTTATAAAGAGGTAATTGTACCTGAGGAAGCTAATAGAATTTCAAGATGAGACGTCTCGCTCAGTGGATATGGGGAAAGGAGTGGAATTTGCTTCCCTTGACTTTACTGAGACATTCAGGATGGTATCTATAGCACTCCAGTAGCCTGGGAGCCTGGTGTCCAGGCAAGAGTACAGGGACACTGCCTAATTGGGTAGGGATGTGATCTGGCTGGAGAGGAACTTGGCAAGAGGCACAATAAGGACGGGTTCTTTAGGTAAAGGGTTTCTTTAGCCAGAAAGAGGTCAAAGAAATCATATTCTCTCCCTAAAGAACTGGGCCAGCAAACTGGTAACAACAATCAAACAAAAGGCTGAAGTACGCTGTGTCTTTGTCTCATACTGATAACCTCTTTTGTTTTTTTTTTTCACACAGCTCCTGAGAAGATGGACTGGAGAACAAAGTACCTTCCACTGTAGAAAGTCAGGATTAAGAACACCTGAGAAATCTGAATTTACACAAGTCTGTGGGACCCAATGAGATGCATCACAGAGTCTGGAGGGTTTGGNTGATATAGTTGCCAAGGAACTCCCCCTAAAATTTGAACAGTCATGGCTGTCACACCAAGCCCCAGATGACAGGAAAAATAGAAAATTGTCTCCATTTTTGAAACTGTGGAAAGGGGGACCTTGCCAATCTTCCCTCTGTGTCTACNAAGACCATCAAAAAGAACCTAGAAGCTCTGTTTCAGCATGTGGTGGAAAGGAAGATAATGTGAGACAGCAAGCATGGCTTCACCAAGGCCATGTCCTGCCTGACCAACCGAGTGGCCACCTGTAAAGGAGTGACTCTATCAGTGGGCAAGGGAAGGGATGTCATCTATATCAACATCTGTAAGATGGTCTTTGACATGATCCCCCACAACATCCATCTCTCTAAGTTGGTGGACAGAATATTTGATGGATATGAAGTTGTTGGGGTGATCTCATCTGGACAGCATTGACCAAGTGGTTTGATGTGTGGATGGAATTCAGTGATGAGTGGTGTCCCTCAGGGGTCTGTATTGAGACCAGTACTGTTTAAAGTCTTCATCAGTGATATAGACAGTGGAATTTGGTATGGTAATGAAGATGCCTCTATCAACTAATTCCATTAGTGTAGAAAAGATAGAACATGTCCAAACTGAACAGAAACCAAAATCAGAACAAAAAAACCCNGTAAAAACCTGTTTGATTTCACAGTCTGTCTGCATATTTATTTATTTATTTAAAATAGCCTTATATTCTTATCACAAATGCAATTATTTTCTTTATGGTTAATAGAAAAAATATAAAATGAAACTTCAACAACAGAGGATATTTCTATTGCAGGAAAAAAATTTTCTTCTTTTATACTTACAAAATTTACAGTAGATTACAATCTGAGTTCAGCTGTGATTTCCACAGAAAAAGGAGGTAAAATATAAAAGCCCTCTCCCTGACATTTATCTGCACTTCCTCATCCAATCACTGGTAAAGCATGTTTTAAACTAGATCACACAAATTATGAAGGAACTTTTAATAGGTTGCTGTAAAGAAGAGCATAGTTTTGTCTCTTAAGTAAATAGTGGTATTGGCAAAAAAATGGAAAAATGGCAGAAAATTTCAGGCAGATTGTTTTCATCTCCCATTTAACCATAACCTTCAACTGCTCTTTAGATTTTCAGTCTCTATGATGTCCCCCAAAGGGCCACACATACTTATTCCATGTCACTCTGGGGATTACGATTTCCATCACACATTTTTATTTCATGCACATAGGTTAGGACCCTTGTCATTCAGAATGCCTGGAATACACCCTTTTCCTTCTATAAAATGGATATGAATGAATCCAATCTGCACACAGTTAACAGCACTCTAAACATCTATAAAAATATACAGTATTTCTGTGAAACCAAACACAGTCTGTGCTCTCTGCAATGCTCCCAAACTAAAAGTCAGAGGAGAGCTTCCATTGACCAAAATGAGAAAAATAGTTCTCTTTTCTTTCATAAAAATATAAAAAAATAACAGTACAATTTCCTATTACTTAATTTAGTAATATATATTTCTCTTCCAAAGAAAAAGTCTGCATAGCGCTAAAATAACTCATGTTTAAGCAAGGTGGTTCTTCCTCTTCAGTGTATAAGTTGACTAAAGATTTAAATCTTGCTTAGTATTTTAGTTCTTGCATCATCCATGTAAGCTGGCAAAAAGGTACTTGCACTTTTAAGAGTGAGATCCCTAATTACATGGCTTGCTTTTTTTTTTAAACCATCCATAATATTTTTGAAAATTGTTGAGTTATCACTGGACTTTCTTAGCATTTAACTAACTTGCAGAATTTTCTTCAGATTCCCCACCTTTATTTAGCATCCTTCTTAAACTGCAAAACCTAAAACTTCACGTAGTGNTTCAGCTTGCACCACATCAAAGTAAAATGTGAGAAAATAGCTCGCTCTGTTTTAGAGACACTGTATATGAATTTCCAAGTGCAGCCAGGTGCACTGCAACAGCGTATCATCTCTGGTTCATGCTGATGTTATGTTTTGTTTAAATCCCTCAGGTATGCTCTGTAAAATGGCTATTACTGACTGGCTCCCCCTCCCATGTTCATATTCCCTTAAGTCAGCAGCACTTTGTAGTTGGTTAGAGCGCCTGAAACATTGCCTGGGCTGGTAATCTTCCACAGTGTAGCTTCATCTGTGAATGTAATGAGCAGCCTGCATTTTATCTTTCAGAGTACTAATGAAAAATATTGAATATCAGTACCCACTACACACTTCTGTTTTGATTATGTACCACTGATAATTAGTCTCTGCAAAGAGATTCTAGCCAGTGTAACCCATAATGTATTTTGTACTTGTGTTCTCCAAGGTGATCTGTCAAAATGTAAAATCTGAAGCTGGTAAAACCCTTACATAAGTGAAGATATCACATATTCTGCTTCTCCTCTATCCATGAAACATGTTATTTTGTCACAGAAAAAGAAATCAGACTCATCTTTGTGCTCTTTGCAACACTGGGTTACTTGTCATTTTTTGCTTTGTCACACTTTTTAGATGCATTTCAGCATGTTTTTATTTGTTGATATTGGCAAATAAATTCCAGCATGATTCTGGGAACTGATGAGGAACACAGGTTTATATTCCCATTTGCTCATCTGCAGACATACCTTTATCATTCACTTTTGTTGATGTGTGCTCCTCTAAAAGTGACCCAACAGTGATCACTGATGTTTTAGATCTTTGGTTTAGCTGGCTATGTGTGAGTTACGAAATCAAAATATAGATTTGTCTGTGATGAGGAAAAAGACAGAATTTTTTTGCAGCTGCATAACACTCTCTTCCTCTCACCAAATTGAGGCCAGCACAGTAGATGAGCTGCCTTTCCTCCAATCTTTAGAAAAAACCACAAAACTGTTTCAGACATTTTCACTATAAACCTACTGTGAATTTATATAACAACATTTTCTGAAAAGATTGCTCTGAATGGTAAAAAAAAAAAAGGTAAAATGGTTGAAGCTGTCAAACGAACAAAAGACAGTGAAACAATGAGCAAAATTAACAGTATCAAAAATTTCTCTTCNTTATTCTTACAGTGACCTGAAAAAGGCAGAAGTCCAATGATTTTCCATATGTTGCTTCATATGATCAACACACATTGCAAAATCATTGTCTCTTAGAAAGAAAAAAGTGATTTGAAGTCTCTGAAAAGGGAGTTAAAAAGTAAATGTCTCAAGCAGCTCCAATGAATTATCTCTGACTAGCAAGAATCCAATTTTTTTTCTTCTCACTGTTGTTGAATAGTTAGCAAAAAAAAAAATCTTGACAGCAAATTACACTTAAATAAAAATCCTAAGAACTCTTTTTCAATAAAGAATATTTACAGAAAACATTTCTCATGATTCATATTTAATATCCAGCATAGTTTCAGAAGATACTGCAATTAAAAGTGCATTAATGGCAATGATTTCTAATTCATAGTGTGAGCCTAAGAGAGCATAGCAACTGTTAGAATTGATAGACAATTTTTAACTCTCAAAAGATAACTTTGTCTACAATTAGATAAGCTTTGCAATATTAAAACTAAAGTTCTATAAATGTAAAATAGCTTGTAAATACTACTGAAAAAACTTTTATGACATTAATTCTGGGGCACATGATTGCAAAATTACATAGAAACGAATCCAGGAGATAGAATGAAATGCAAATTTTTTTTTTTCATTTATCACTCATTGTGATGGAAATTTTATAAATGAAATATACAAATATTTGAAACAATGGGTATAGATGCCCCTTATTCAAGTAAATCAGCCATTGTAGGGTAAAAAGATTACAAAAAACTACCTATCTAAATAGCTGGAAGTTGAAATGAGTAAATCAGCCAAAGCTGAACTCTGGGAACACACTTATGAAGAGTCCTACAGAAAGAGGTATTCAGATGACATAATGGACTTTTCTTTTTGTAGGACTATAACAAAAAAGTGAGTAGGAGGACCAAAGATATTTAGGCTGAAATACTATGGCACCATAAAAAAAGATAGCTATGTTTTTTTCAGAGTTTTTTGTACTATGCTAAAATTCTTGTAGGGAAACATTGNAAAAAGACCGTGGCCAGCCTACAGATTCAGACAAAGATATCCAGCTCTTCAAACTAGCTGTACACACTATGATTATTATTATTACTATTATTATTATCATTGTTACTGGTGGTAGTAGTAGCAGAAGTAGTATAATGGCTACTTCACGTTAACAAAGAGCACTTGGTCTTGAGGTGTATAACAGAAAGTGAACAGAGAAAGAAAAAGNGGTGAAAAACTTCAAGGTTGACTTGAAGTACATCATATATGTGGTCTGGACAGCAGGATAATTCTAGAGAGAATTTAACAGGAATATATACAGTAAGCATTCTATTATAGGTCTCAGAGGTAAAGTCCCTAACTAGTCTTAAATATCTTTGAAAGAAACGGCATTTCATGATAATACAGATGCTACTATGCTTCATAGATTTCAACCACGAGACCTGGTAGAGAGCATGGTCCTCAAAGAAAGCTGTTAAGAAAAGTTCTGTTTGACCACTCACAGGACTTCCTAGCATCCATAGTGCTCCCACCAGAGACTGTCCCAGCTGGCGCCAAAGCCCCTTCACAGTGGGCAGCTCCCCTGAGCCAAAGGGTACCTCCCCTGACCCCCACACACCCCCCTCTCACATGGCCAGACAAGGTCTCCTTACCAGCTCAGCACCAGGTTTCCCTTAGNAGAGCCTCAGATGTCTCAGATTCCACAAAGCAATTTGTTCAGGATGCAGTAACACAGAAACAGCTCCAGCTGGTGCCTCCAAGGAGGGACCCCCAATAAAGGANCNCCTGGGCTTTTATACCCTCACAGTCCAAGGGAAAGCTGTTGCTGTTCCTCCTGAGCCCTCATCTCCTGTGTGTCTGTGTCTGGCCCCCAGGCTGGTCCCTGTGCCATTTCCTGTGCCAAGGGGTGGCAGCTCCTNCCTCTTGCCTCGGGCTCCCACCCAGAGCTGAACCTGCAGCTCCCAGCACAGCTGCACCTGAGATGCCTGCACTGAATGTGCTCCTCAACAAGACGTCCTAGGGTAAGTGCTCCCCTCCACCAGTCCTATGTAACAGATATAAACCTTATCAATTTTTAAGAGCAGTGGTATTGGTGGTTAAGCACCCTNTGTCTTCCAGGTGCTCTCCAAATACTTCCCTGTCTGCACCAGAGAGGAACTAAGAGTCATAAAATGACAATTCCACATTTAAGGCTTCTTCAGTTATTTGATTATGGAAGTGCTTTTGGACTAAATAACAGCTTGACTAGCAGATCTGAACTTAAGTTGCACAGCTTCCGTCATTGACTTTATTTACAAACAATAATAAATGTTAATTACATAAGAATGTAAAAATAGGTATATTCACAATATTTAATTAATTTTTATGTGACCATTTACAAAAACTTAAAAAGCTTTTGCATTTAGCTACCAACTGAGAAGTTGCTTCTGCACCTCTGAACCTTAAAGATACAATATCCATTTAAATAGTTGTAGAGGAAAAGTCACAGAGGAAATCTATTACAATTTTCTCTGCAAGGGACATTCAGAGATGAAATTTCTTCCTCACTTTTATATTTTTTTTTTTAGCTTTTCTCTTTTCCTTCCGTTTGCAAATACATAAATTTCTTTTCTCTGCTTAATTAAGCAAGGCAGAAAGGACAGATGATGCTGCATCTAATAATTAGTAGAGAAAGCAAGATTTGGAAGGTTTTTGGGGTGTAACAAGAACAAATCTTAAAAAAATGTGTAGATTAACATTATTACAGTTTGCAAAAAGGAACAGTCAAAAGGAAAAGTTAAGCTAAACAAACCAGCTTGCAAAAAGAAATATAAATGCCCTTATTTACAGCTGTTTCAGCAAAGCAGCTGGCTACCAGTGCTCTCAGTGAAATCAGAATGAGACCCAGACTGCTGTCAGAAAGGCAGCTTCAGCAAAGGACCATGCAGCTTTTTCTTTTTTTTACAGCCAGCCCTTCTAGGCAAAAGGGAATAATGGTAGTGAATGGATTAATAGTTCACAAAAGTGTATCATTTACACTCTGGAATGTTTCTGTTCTCACTCCTTGTCTGCCAGTTTTCCTCTAGGGCTNTGGTTCAAGAGGAGGATCCATAGTGAGAATAAAACATATTGTCCCACAGGGGGCAAATTGCTACAGAAGTATAACAGAAATCCCCTCTTAGCTGCAAAAACCATTCCTCTCAACTTCTCACAGACAAATGAAATACAAACAAAGAAGAGCATAAAAGAAAGCGTATTTTAGATCCCAGTATGATAATTTAAAAAGCCATACTTATGCTATCTTCATAAAATGGCAGGATTTNTACAAGGTTTAACTTTTGCACAGTGGTCTTATTAAATGTACTATCTACTTAAAGCTGCTGTGCCAGTAAGATTGAATATTATATTTGCCTGCTGTGTTGATATACAGATTAAAGTTGGGCATTATTTTGATTGCAGTTCAGTAGGGAGTTATCCTGCAAAGGATATTCTTATTTCAGAAAATTCAAAAATATACAAAAAGAATATTTTTTTGTCAAAATGAACAGGATGATTCTGAAAAGTAGGTCATACAAATAAGCAAGTTTCCTGTGATCAAGGGACTTGGATCTTGTCATTTAAAAATCAGATAGAGTGATGATATTAAAAAAAAAATAATCATATTATCAACATTTCATAATCAGTTCTGTGTTGCTACTACTGATTCTCTGTACTGGCAACTAAGCATATTTTATGTAATAATATCCCCAATGGAAAGATTCAACAGATAATGGCTTTCAGGTACCCCCTGAAATCAGTAAATAATAAGTAGTAGCCAGTAAGCAAGAAATGTAATTTTAAAATTAATATTAAAAATTTTAGCACTAACCCATGAAAAATCCCAAACTTGTTACACCATTATTAAATAAAGACAAAAAATTTCTTCTCTTCCAGTGGCCACTGATGCATGCATCTCTTCACTGGAGTATGTTTAAGATATAAAATATTTTTGCATTCAAAAGAAAATAGAACAAAAGTTCTTAGAAATTACTGTAAATTGCTGTTAACATATTAAGTTGGAAAACTGAGCTAAANTGTAAGAGTTGGAGGAATATGCTTTTACTGTTTTTACACAGCTGTAAGTATCTGATCATGTGTACTATTTTACATCTTCCATCAACAATTACAGAAACGGAAATATTTCTTCCAAAAATCCTGCAGTTGAGATAAAAAAAAAAAGTNTTTGTGGACTCACCAAATCCAACATATTCTTGTGAAACAGGTCCATCATTTCAAAGCAGGATTTGGACACAAGTTGGAAGAGTAGGGGCTACCTCTTGTTTATGAGACAGGACTTCTGACAACNGTGCCAAAGGAGTCTTGTGCAGATGATATAACCAAGACTTCTGCACTTGAGGAAACTTCAGATGCCAGAATATTTAAAAGTGAAGGCTGAATTTTACCAGGGAAAATTGCAGTCCTGGAGTATTCCTTCAGAGCAGGACACAGGACAACAGAGATGCTTTGTCTGAATTCCCTTGGAAGTCCTATTCTGCACACTATTATTCCAAGCACAGGAATGCAAAAATGCAAGACTGTAGGTAGGTACACATGTATATAAGAAAGGATGTTAGACAAAACAATGAACTTGTACTTTCTGAACATAAGGTCTCTGTTTCAAAACAATAAAACATCTAAAATGGGGTCAGAAACAGCTTCTAACACTAATCTCTGTTCTCTGTAATTATTACAGCAATTAACAGTAGCTATTTGCAACTTTGTCCTTTATTTGGTGTTCTTTTATAAGCACCACCAATTACTATTCTTTTTTTCTGTAGGAAAGAGATAGGAATANTTTTTTCTATCTTTCCCAGATACTTTGATACTTACTTTTGAAAATATATAGCCTTTTCTATATGAAGAGCTTCAAGTGTTAATTTAAAGAAAAGGGATTAACACTATAAAGCCCTTTAACAGCAGCAGTTGTCCTTGGACTGGAGTATCAGAAATGTTTCTTCTGTGGGGAACCTTACTTCAAACCTTACTGCAAGCCTGCAGGAGACTCTGAAATAGTATTGAAAATTTCCATCTTCAGATACACATCAGGAAAAAAAGAGAAATCCTCTCCGTACACGCACATGTAATATATAAAAAATAAACTAATTGTGAAATAGAAATGGAAGGAATACGATTTCCNTACTTTCTCATCCTGTGTAATCGATACAGCAGTGCATGGAAGAATCTGCTTTTATAACTTCAGTTTTAGAACAAAGCCAGTCTACTTCAGGAGGACTCTACTTATAATACAACACGGAATAACTGCTCTTAATTCTACCTAAATTTATACTACAACTCTCAGTAAAATCTCTAATTGTTATGCATTATCCCAAATCACAATACCAGAGTGTATATAAAACCCCACATCAGATGTGAAACTATGTTCCAGGAGTCTCTTTCTATTACAAAAATATTTATGAAATTAACTTTGCCTTTAAATATCATCTTCTTCTATCTTTCTCTCCCTTTAAATGTTAAGTTTTGTGATATTATTTCTGTCATCTTGTTGAAAAAGACTGCTGAAAAGCAGGATAAGTTCAGATCTTACAAAAAATTCCATAGAAATAATTTTTTGTCAAAAAACCAAANGTTAGAATATTATGTAAATGAAGTAACTGATCTCCTGAGCTGGTTATGGACTAGTTTTAAAAAGGTAAACAAATTCTTGTATTTTGACAGAAAAAATAAGGTAACCAGTACTGAAAAATATATAAAGTATTCACTGATACTTTTCATATGACTAAGACCTTTTACTTTCANTATGGAAAGCTTGGGCTAGACTAGACCTGTATTGAACAGAGAGAAATGAATGTGCTACAAAGAGATGAGCAGAGAGTTATACTAAAAATACTGCATTGACAATGGCTCTGATGGAGGAAAAAATTATCTCANTACATTAACAGGTAATTATTCTTTAAACAATGTATATGTAAACATCAAAGTTGTTTACAAAGTCAGGCTCCTGAAGCATAAGGAAATTTTCATAGAATTGGCATTAGTGGCCACTTCCGGCAAAGTGTAAAAGGTGACAGGGACATNATTCCAGACCAATTTTCCTTTAGCTAATGCTGACAATTAACCAAAAATTAGCAAAGTATCAGGATTGGTTCATNCAGAAAGAGACAGCTGAGAAGGGACCTCATCAATGTCCACAGGTATCTGAAGGAGCAGTGCCAAGAGGATGGAGCCAGGCTCTGGGTGCTAAACAACAGGACTAGGGGCAATGAGCAGACACATGCACAGGAAGCTCCACCTGAACATGAAGAATAACTTTTTCATGCACAAGTGACCATCTGTTGGAACAGNTTGCCCAGAGGGATTGTTGCATCTCTCTCATTGGAGGCATCTAAGAACCCTCTGGATGAAATCCTGTGCCAAGTGCTCTGGGATGACCCTGCTTCAGCAGAGAGGTTGGAGGAGATGAACCACTGGATCCCTTCCACTATGATCCATTCTGTGCTTCTGTAAAAGCCTCTAGTACTCTTCCTTGACTGTTTTAGATGTAGAAGTTTTCTTTCACGATGAGANAATTGATCAGGTCTCTAACAACAAACATACTTTTAAAGTTCCTGTATAATCATAAGATATCCATCTATCCACTGAATCTTAAACCTCTTAATCCTCTTACTCATCAGTTTCTTGCTGATGCAAATTAAAACATAATGAAAAACACTCTCCTTTTAAGTTCCCTGCTATGATATCTCTAGCAACACACNGATATTTAAGGGGACCAGTAAAGAATTCCCTGAGTATGGAAAGTTCTCACCCCTCCCTCGGTTCCAGCAGGCAGAGGCAAGAAGGAATGAGCCCATGCCTCCATTACATCATAGCTNGTACACACTTTGGAGAAAAACTGCAATTAGCAGAGAGCCCCAGGTGACAACAGCCTTTGCCAGAGTGTGGTGGAGGCCTGAAGATATCCCTCACACATTGCTTTTCTCCTTTTTTCCTGCCCACTGACTGAGTCTTGGCAAACCCTAGTTTGGGCAATGAGGCTTCACAAACACCTGTGTACTTCCAGATGTTCCTCAGTTTTAGCAATCAGAGTCAGGAAGAAAAAAAAAAGGTAGTAAATTAGGGCACAATTAGCTGCTGATAATACATTGAATACAAAGTAGCTCGGTTTGCTTATGACTTAAAGCATTCCTCCTTTTCAACCCTTTAATACACCTTGTGCAGGCAAACCTAGGGTGGTCTCTGCATGTTGGTTTTCTATATGAAAGGGAGCAGATAACTACTTTTGCTCATGGAAGTATTTATTATCAGGTTTTCTGCTGTTGCAGGGGCCATGCAGTAGAGTCTGAAGGTTAAAATTAAATTAAAAGTAGACTAGAATTTCGCAAGTAACAGAACCTGTGTAGTGAANGACTGCTAAAATAAGTAAACACTGGCATAAAGATAATAAAAATACTTGTTTCAGTAAACGAGTCAAGTTGTATTTATTTAATACACCATTAAATCTTAAGTCTTTGTACTAAACTAGGAGAATCTTTGCCAGCTTTAGGTTAAATTAAGTGATTTTTCATACATTTTCTGTAGCCCAGAAAATATTTTATACATTTAATACATTACTTAACTTAGTTACAATAACCCTCTTAGTGTAACAAACTATTGACATTTTCTAATTTACTCATGACTACTCTNTAGAGCTGGAAAAAAGATGCATATTCTGGAAGCAACAAGAGACGAATGAAATAGTATTTAAAAAAGGAGGTGGCAGTATACTTTATGCAAGAAAAAATATTACTTAACAGAATTTTTNAGTTTCGTTTATAATGCATTATTCAAATTAGCTGTTTTTTTGGCTATAATACATGTAGAGCAGGGCTGATAATAAGTTCACCAGTAAAGTAGAAAAAACTTGGCATAATGCTCTGAGGCAAAAATATTTACATTAGTGAAACACTGTGGTGGCTTTTTGAATCTTGTTGAGCTAGTTCCCTAAAATACAGTAAATTAAATATACCTGTCTTTACCAAACGTGTGAGGAATACTTATTAACTCTGGGGTAAAAACAACTGCTTCTCAGGCAAATGCTGTTATTGGAGTTGTGAGTATTACAGTCATTAATAGAAACAATATAGAAACTACTCCTTTCCTTGCATTTCATTAGATTTTTTTATATTTTATGAAAATGGTGTAATAAGACAGCAGAAAAATAAAATTACTCCCTATTTCCTTGTGTAATTATGTCCTTTTATAGATTTTGGAGTTCTAAAGCAATATCTTTCATAAATANCTTTCCCAAATCAGGATTTACTTCTTGACTTTCCATCTCAAATCATCTGCACAAAAATAGTAATGCCATTAGAACACTCTTTTAGATATTCTAAACAACTTCAGGCTGTTTGCTNTGAAGATTTCAGACCAGACAGGATGATTCAAATTTCTGTCTATAGTTAGTGAAGCTCACTGGAGTATTTTGGTTTCAAATAACAGAAGGAATTCCAACTAATTGACAACATCACCATCATCCTCATCATCAGCAGCATCAGAGAATAATAACAATAATAAAAAATAACAAGAAAACAACTATTTATTACTACTACTACTACTACTATTACTACTACTACTACTACTACTACTACTACTACTACTACTAATAATAATAATAATAACAATTTGTGTCTTTTATCTTCTGTACTGACTCCTTTTTTCACCTGTTGTTCATTTGGCAGGTGTGAGATAACACCCAACTATACTGTTCATGACACCTGTTATCTTTCATTCCAACACTCANAAAATAATGCTATGCCAAACTTCAACCTAATTGGCTCTTTTTTAGCAAAATTCAAGTTGCATGTATCTGAATGATTTTTTAAAAAAGGAATTATTGCAGATATGTTTCATTTTACTGCAAAATTTAAGTCTGAAGAAGTTTTATTGTCAATATATCCAATCCCACATTGTATCTGTCTTCCTTTTCTGACTTGCCCAACATGGAAATAATGAACAATCCACACCACCCTCAAGGAAATTTTGACCTGGAGTACCATACAATAATATCTGTGTGGACAGCTTGCACTATTGAGCTGTTCTTTTTGCTAGAATCTTCTTTTGTAATACATATCCTCTATGGCCTGTTCATGAAGTGAGCAACCAGNCATTTAATTACTCACAGAGAAGAGGGCAGCTCTGGGTCCACTTCTTATATGCTTCAATAAATAAAATATTTTAAAATTTACAAAAATCCCCCAGAAACAAACAAAAAAACCCAAAACAAAACAAAAAACCAACAAAAAAAAAACAACAGACAAACAAGCAAACACACCAATTTGGAATTTAGGCTGGAATTTCCAGAAGTCCTCAAGTAATTCTAAAGACAAAAAAATCAACAAATTCAATTGATATTTATATGCAATCTCTTTTTGGAATACTTCATTTTTATGGTTAAATGAGTAGAATGTGGAATTATAGCTGAAAACTTGTGGAAGCAGGTAGCCTGAATNGTTAATGTTACTTAAGAATTCCAGTGCCATTTTTTCAGTCTTTAACAGCACTTCACTGACATTTAAAAGGAAAACAAAAATTCTTTTCACTTCCTCTTCCTTTATCCTCCACTCTTCACTCATTCCTCACCCACCTATGCCAGAATTATTTGCAAAAGATGCATAAAGAATATATCTCTNTAGATTCCTTTAAGCTTTGACACCTATCTTAATTACTGTAGAAACATAGGAATGTTAAGCACAAATGTACNTAGTGTAAAAACTGTGATGTTCTGCACATGATTTAATCAGTTGGCGTTAAGGTAGCCTTGAAAGGAATGTTCAAAAACAGTCTTAATAATCCTCAAGAAGAAGTTATGCTTCATATATTACTAGCCCAGTTTCTCCCCTCCCTGCTGCTCGTTCCCTGCTTTTCTCCTTTCCAGGTTTTTCCTTTTCCTTTCCCATCTCAATTCTGTTGTGGTCTGAACTGCAAAATCTTGAATATTTAGAGATAAGGGGTTTTTTACCTGGTTTTTGTATCTACAAAAATGCTTGATCCTCTTTGAGCTGTATGTCTATATTAACCAACATTTCAATATACTTAGAATACATGAAAGACTGGAAAAGCTTTTCTAAACTTATGCCATTTTTTTTTCCTTTTAAATAATTCTAAATGTGAATGAGAAAGGAGAAATAACTATACTATAATTCTGAAAGATATCAGTTTTTTCATGTTGACTTTCATAGTGTTGCATAATATTAAATCATAAATCATTAGGAGATACATGAATTTTTCAGTGAACCAGATGGATATGTCAGAGTATTTTAGAATCCAATAAATGCTCCAGAGTTTAGAATGATTGGAAAGAGAAATGCATTTGCTAAACAGGAAAAGATAGATTATTGCATATGTTTGCTGCTTGCATAAAATTCTCTAGTGTTCACAGCTCAGGTCATTTATGGTGTCTCAGAGATGCTGTCCCAAAACNAAAAGAAACATAGAAGTAGCCTCAGTGACCTTTAACTTCTCTATCCCATAGCAATACATTTTAAACATTTAACCTTCCTGGTTAATTCCAAACGTTTTGGCAGCTGAGAACTCCAGACAAGGTTGTATTAGAGACAACATAAAAAAGCAGTAGTTACAGTCTTCAAAAGTTATCTTTTTGCCATGCAGAGCCTAATTAGAAGATCAGATTTAGCAAAAGTCATACAAAGTAAGGCAGAAAAAGGACAGCTCTGTGTGAAATTGCTTTTCTTGGCACAGAAAATTCTCTGAACATGGAAGGAGATGGAAAACCAGCAGCAGCTTTAGAGCAACTTTTCTCAGCGACAGAACAAATGACATGTTCTTTACCTGCAGTGTGTTTGCTTGGTGATATTATAGCTGAGTTTCCTTCATAGAGTGCTGTCTAGATTTAAGCTCCACAACTATTAGGGAAAATTCAAGTAATGAAGAAGTTAGACACTGAAAGTTTTCNAGACAGACTGTCTTCCTGAAAGATGACACAAAGGAAAAAAAGTCCCATGACAGAGGGTTTTTACAATTTGCACAATTTGCAGTTGTAGTTTACTTTTAAATAGCCAGGACAAAGGCATATTAGACTAATCTATTAGGTTTTTAGAAGCTGTAAATGTGAGTCTTCCTATGGCTCTGTAAAATACCATAAAGGATAATTTGGTGAGCATGGATGCGTCATAATGTTTTTAATGTACTGCAATGGGTGATGATTTTCTCTACAGAGGAAAAGCATGATTTTAAATNAAATAATTAGAGAATTGTAAAAATTTATTATTTTGGAGGATTTGCATTGAAAAAAAAATCTATTCATGTTGATGCACTCCCATTCTTTTTTTCTGATGAGACTGCACATCTTGTTATACCATCTCAGAGGGTGTTCAATTGCTGTTTGGAACTAGAAAGAACATAGCAGCATTTTTAATAGAAAACAGTAAAACCATAAGTGTTTGGCATTTGGTGTGATGAGTTTAAAAAGGGTTCAACATATGTGCAAATATGATGAATTTTCAGTAAGGTATTGAAAATATGAATCTCTGACACATCACAGGAACATGTATTACTCACAGTTTTTTTATCCAGAATTGCAGGCAGGCCCAGAGAAGGAAATTTAATGACTTCCTTAGCAGTGGTAAGAGAATGTCAAATCCAAGTGAGGGCTGTAACNAAGACCCAAACTGGTATGAATGAGTGAGACTCTTTTTCCCAGGAAATATGTGTGTGCTGTCAATGTAAAGAAGTAGTTGAAATAGGCACTATTTACCACAAACTGAGGTTTGCCACTGCAGCTCCATGCAGGCAACAACTCCAGAGAGAACTTCCAGATGCATGGAAGAAATAGTATAATGAAATGGGTGAGAAGAAACGAGGAAAACCAAGGTTTGGTGGAAAAGTAGACTATTACTACTAAGGAACAAGCAAGTGCTATACTTGGCTGGTTTGAAACTGATATAGCAAAACCAAGTAAACTGTTCAGTGTATGAAAGTCAACTCTTATAGATTGTTGTATTTTTGCTAAATTTTTGATAGTACTTGGAACTGATCAAATTNGAACAGATAGCATTAAAAAAAAGTAACAAAAGTAGCTTAACAAAATAGAGTTACAAAGCTGCACATAAAAAGCTTCCATATCAATCTGAAACTTGGTACTCAAAGATTAAAGATGGAAACATTTGTCAGAAATATTTGACAGCTATACAAATCTCCATATTTCTGATACAAGCATGTCTTATAATGTTTTAGCACTGTGAAAAAATTTTGTCAAATCCTTGATTTGAAGGTAAAATTAAATTTACAATTACCCCTAAATACAAGTTAATAACTCTAAACATGACCAATGTAATGGATTTTTAATTTCTTTTTCTACAAAAGTAGAAACAAAAAATTAGCATATTATTATGCTGTTATCTATCACCATTTGTCTCCCCTGGAATTAGAAATAAATTTTAAAATACATTTTCTCAATCAGTAGACACATATAGAACCAAAACTTTGAAATTTGTATTTTCATATTTATATCATTTATTATACAACAATATATTTAATTTAAATTGCAGGTATTATTAAAACCTGTAAGCACATTAGTACCATATTAACCTAATTAACACATAGCTATTTTCTAGAATATTTTAATTTACTGTTACTATTACTTGACTTAGAGTCATATTCGTTGCCATGATAAAATTAAAAACTTCATGCTTTGTAGNGCATCACTAATGTATGGAAATTTTAGCACACATGGGCTAATGAAACCATGTATATCAATACTTTAAAGATTAGAAATTTAGCACAAAAGCGACTAGCACAGATAGTTTGCAGGGTTATACAAATAAAATTCTGAAACAACTTAACATGGATCCAAGATTTTGTTATTAGAGTGTTTCAATGAGTCACAAAGCCATAAAGGTAGCCTATAAAGTCCTTGTAAAAGCTCAGAGTTAGAGTTCAGCCATATGTTGCAATCACAAAAAAAGAAGTAATCATTAAAAACACTATATTTCAAATATAGATATTTCAATAAAGCTAATTCAGAATGCTTTTCACAATTAGTGAATATCTCTTCTATCACAAATTGGTTTAAAAAGTCCAGTTAAGTTCCTATTTCAAGTAACTTGTACTATGTCACAAGAGGAGAATAAAAGGCAGAGAAATGTTAGAGGTGGTCCACCAGCCTCATGCTATTGAACTAAAAAAAACTAATTACAGTGTTCTAGTTGTGCTAAACAAAGCAAGCAAGATTGAAAAGTCTTCATAAGGTAATTTTTACAGAGACAAACTATGAACATAGCTCCCAAATTTAATTCTCCTTACTCTGAAGGCCTGTGTGACTGTCACACTTTCAGTTATAGCCGAGANTAGGAAGAGCAGACAGTGTTTTGGATGGGATTGAAGAAGGAAGTACAGGGCAATGCTTATGTTACAGCTGCATGGATACCTCAGCACTGCTGGAATTCACCACCCTCAAGTAAAACAGTTCTGAGTTTCTCTGATCTCCCTAACCCATTCAAGTTAATGCAATTGTTGATGTTTTCATCTCTAAAAGGATTTNCAGTCTTTGATTTTGATCCCAATACGCCCTCAGCCACAGTGATCACTAGTGCAATTGAATTAGTTTCACAAGTTGATTTCATATGTGTGTAGAAATATATTTATTTTTCCTGCTTTAAAGACATAGACTTCCACTTCTTCAGTTAATCACTTTGTTGACTGAAAACTGCATTTTGAAAAAACAGCCATTTAAGTGCTTTTCTGACTAAGCAGGAAACTTAAATGGTAATAGATAGATACAATTCAATGATACTACCTATAGTCCTTTTCCTTATTTCCACAAACAGTTCAAGAGAACACTCCACCAAAAAATCTGCATTAGAGATTGACCTCAAGTTATTCTCAGGCATACAAGCACTTGCCTTCTCTTGAAGGGGTCAAATGCACAGTTAAAATTACTACAACTTTCAGAGATGAAAAGATTCTCTTCTNCTCATAAGTGGTGATTACTTAGCACTTCAGTGATATGGACTGGAAGTTCATTTTGTTAGTTATGTTCACAGGGCACCTTAGTTGTTTCCTCTGTAAAATTAGGGTTTTAAAAAGTTTGGGTTTTTTTATATTTAAATCTACCAAAAAGCTGAGATTATTTTTTAAGCATTGCTATGGAAAATATTACCAAGCAAAGATGCAGTAGAAACTTTTGAAAAACAAAATATTTTTGTTTTTTTCTAGCAGGTACAGAATTCAAAGTAAAGTCCTTTAAATCACTTGACTGGGTTAAAACAGGAGTTTAGATTTTCAATCTGAGAAAAATATGCAAAAACTAGATCACCAGTATCTTGAAAATGTTAAAGTTTAGGGTGGGGTTTTTTGGGGGGTTTTGGGTTTCTTCTTAAGTAGTATGCATTAGCATTCTTTTCTTTGTAGCACTTTCATCTAAAAAGAGAGGAAACAGTTCAAAAAGATTTAGTTAAATTCCTCTTCACTTCTGAACAGATACATTANCTTGAAAAAGAAGGTCATATCAGAACAAGTGGTTCTGATAAGGTCTAATCAAGTGTTATTTCTAACATTTTGAAATGACAAATGAGTATCATAGTATAAAAACTGTATAAATATTGTCAACTAGTTAAATAAATCTAAATTTAAAAAAAAGAAAAATTTAGTTGTTCTCTGAAAACCTGCAGTCTGATAAAAAAGTAAAAGTATTTTTTTCCAGAACCGGAGTTTACTTTCAACTAACATCTTAATAGTTTTTGCAGGCATAAAATCTAGGAACAGGTAAGAAAGCATGCACTGTAGAAAAATGTTATCTTGGTTTTTAAAATTTTTGGGGGAAAAAAAGCATTCAAATTAAAGTCATTGTAAATTTCTTTATTTGGACTAAGTGAAGCAAAAATATGAAGTATTTGTAAACAAAGATATACAAATGTTGCACCATAATGTCCTAGTTTATGGAAAAATCAATAGGCAGTTTAGCCCTGGATGGTTTTTATCTTAAAGACAAACAATCATTCACAGCTGGTTTCTTTTTCTGTTTGTTGTAAGACAAAGTAAGAGTGAAGTACATACTGAAGACTGCCTGGAATCTTGCTAATGCACTATATTACTCTTAATTCAGTTTTGTATCTTTCCTGACAAGCCTTGGGTAGATTTTATATGTCTAAGCACATATACCCATTCTTGACCTCTCTGTCAACTGGGTATTTTCTCAGATCCTGCGTCGCACACCTGAGTTTCCACACTTAAGCTGAGACTCTTTTATAAATTGAAATGATTAAATTAAAAAGATTTTTAAAGACAATGATTTACTTTAAAGTCTCTCTTAAGATAGGGGATACAGCTTCAGAGATGGATATGAAATCTATAGCAGCAGCCCCTCAGGGCAGTATAAAAAATGTAAGGCATATATTTAAGGAAAAAAAAGAAAAGATAAATATTACCTCTAACATAATTCTCTTAACTGAAATTAAAACTATATTATTGTATAATATTTTAATATNATTATACTAAATTAATATATATAATTTTTAAGACGGTTAGAAGGATATTTTTGGGAGGTTTTTGTTCAGTTCAGTTTAGTTTTGTTTTTCTGTTTTGTTTTTGTTTTTGTTTTTGGGTTTTTTTTTGGTAGTACAAGTATTACTGTTGCTCAGGAGTAACAGAGCTTACTGAGTTTTAAAATTCTGGGTCTCAAACCTGAGAACCAATCTGAAGAAACTAAAACAAACAAACAAAAANGTCAGGAAAGAAAAGAATGCTTTAACGCATGGTATCCACATAAACAATTCCTGAGACAACTGAGCAGAAGACTAATATGAAACTCTCTCCTGAGACATAGATCTGTATGTGTGACACAACCTAGCAATGGATATGTGGTTTTCAGGTTAGTTTCTTGATATGTATAAAAAGAAAGCAAGTATCACACTTAAAAAGGAACAGAGAACTAGTCATGCTGTCAGGCACAAGTCCACCAGANCTCCTATTCTGTATTTGAAATTGTACAGCAGAGGGATCCTCTGGATAGAGCTGTTAAAAGTCTGCTACTGAGTTCAGTTCTTAGACCTCTACTCATTATGCAAGAAGCACTAAAAAGAAAAAGAACACAAAGTAAAAAACACAAGCAAAAAAAATACTTACAGAAAAGGCATNTTTAAAGAATCTACGTTTTTAAATATATATAGAAAATTGTTAAAAGATAAGAAAATTAACTTCTAGCAAAGAGGTATGTGATTTTATTTATAACTTCAGTTCCTTCTGGATGAAAGCTGAAGAGAAGACAGGAATGAGCAGAAAAAGGGACATGGTCAGGAAGCCCACAATTTATCTTGAATATGTCAGAATTCTGAAGTAAAACTGATAATTTATTGTGGATCTAAAATAATGATATTGGTAAAAGCAAAGCATGGGGAGACACATAGGCAGATGTAAGAAGAAAACTCTTTNTAGCACCCTGTTGAAAAGAACAGTTAAATCAGAAGTTATGCATAGAGCTCCTGCAATGAACACCAAAGAAAAAAAATGNTATTATATTATTATGTTATTATTACCGACCTGTGACAGTCCCTTAAGGAAGCTGACTGCGAAGAAATTTATCCATGGTCCTGGAATGTTAAAAGGTGGTCACTGCACTGAGCTAGTAGCATAATCCAAATGATGCAGAGTTTAGAATGAGAGGCTGAATTGTTTATCCCCTGGCTGGTTTTTTCGCCAGAGATGGAATAAACTACAGGTCTGGTAGGATTTTCATAATTTCTAACTGTGATAAGTAATTGCTATAGTCAGTGTTTGTAAATATTTTCTTTCAAAGAAGTTTGGTTAAAGGTTTACAGTGGAATAAAAATATTTGCAAAATTGGTATGAGTGAAAGAAAAAGATAAGAAAGAACTTGTGGCCTAGGTCAGTTCTAGAAAATGGATTATATGGTCTAGTTGAAATGATATTGAAGGTGATGTACTGAACATGAAGTAGTGATGGCTAAAAATCTGAATCATTTTCATAACAATGGAGAAACCCAAAAATTATCAAGCCCATTATTCTAAATCTCTTCAATATTCTTAATGAAATCAAAAATGCTTTAAACCTGTTAATCTTATAGGTCAATCATTACATTTTTGGGGTAGAATTGGCACATTTCTGAAGTCCCACTGTCTGTGTATACATGCAAGCCATATTTCAATGCNAAAAGAAATGTTATGTAAATATTTTGGTTTGTGACGTAATTTTCAGTAGGTAGAAACACATACCTTTTGGAACATAGAATGTTTCAGTCTCTATTTTTCATTATTAAAAACATAGGGTAGAATATCAGCCAGGCATGATCCTGGGAGCTAAGATTTGGGAATACAGAACTTTCTACNTGGTATTTGTGGTTTCTTCAGTAGTGAGGCTTATATAGAAATAGAAAAAACACCAATTTACATGTATCCAAGAGATGTCTAGGCTGTGTCAACCCCCTACTGGAAGATGAATTTTAAAATCAGTGTAAAGTCAGAGATAACCTATAGCATATGTGGAGCATATTCTCACATTCAAGGCAAGGGATTGTTATGCAAATGAANCTCTGCTAAGTCAAAATGAAGTATCCTATGGGACTCTTTTATGCAACAAAATTAGGGACTTGGAAAGACTCAAGAAAACCTAACGAAGATATTATGTATTCTAGTCGTTCGAAAACAATGCAAAAATGTACATCCCCAAAGACACTCTGTAAATATAGAGTAGAAAGCAGGGAGGTCTGAGCTGAGTCACCCATTCTAATCAACACCATTCAGGATCACATGTGCCATTTCTGCAAGTGCTTTTTACCTTATCAGTTCAGCACTTAANGCAGGACAATTCTTCATGAGACAAAAGTAGCTGTGTCTTACAGACAAGGCATAAACATGAAATTTAAAGATGTAAACTGTTGGTTTAAATGTAAATATAGCTGAAGTAATTTAAAAAAACCTTTTTCACTTCAATTTACNTTTTCACAAGAATTTCCTTCAAGGAAAAGATACCTCACAGTATACCCATCCTTGGGATTCTGACTTCTGAGGCCTTTTCCTGACCTAAAGGTCAGAATTCCTTATGAAAATTATGTAAGAGATATGTGTTGCATGAATGTCATTTCAGCAGCTTGCTGTATGGTTTAACAAGATCTTGTTTTGAAAAAATATGTGCCCAAATTAACCTACCATGCACTTTTAACTGAAAAAGATCAGGTGAGGTAACCAAATTGTGTGCAGAAGAGTTGTGGAGAGAAGAGTTTTGGCCAGGTGAGGTAAATATGACATTTATTATGTGGATAACTCTGATTAGATTAATTACCAATACAGTATCAAATATTAGTGAAGTATTTAGCAATTAATCATTCAGATGTAAAACAAGAACATGTCTAAAGGGTTATGGTATAAGCAAGTTTAGCTAGAACCATACCACTTTAGAGTCTTTGGACTTGCAGAGCACAAAATTACAAGCAGTAAACCACCAATGGAGTTACTTTAGGGTTTTATCTCCATATGTGACCAGATCTTAGTGCTTTTACTCACCTATTCAAAAGTGAGACTTCCTGTCTTGGGANCCCTGATCTACCCCTGAAGATGTCCCTGCTGGAGTGGCAGTGGAGATTCACTTGGAAGCTGTCTGCAGCCTTGGGAGATGAGTTTGCCCAGTTGTCCCAGTCTCCAGCAACATTTAATACCATGTTGCAGGTGAATGTGTACCAAAGCCAATTGCAATCATCACAACTCCTCCACCNCTGGAATGCATCAATTATGCAAGCATTAAGATAATTTCTTCTGCAATTCCCATCTTCTTTTCTTACCTCAGGGCAATTCCCACCAGTTGTACTTGTCTTAGGACAAATCATATTACCTATGTGATGTAAGTGTGAGGGTTGGAGGAAAGTTTCTCAGTAAGATTTGACTATATTTTGTCACTGTCACATTAAGAATACCTTTTTAGAGGGAAAACTCAGCAGCTTCAGACAATTAATTTATTTGAAAATAATACTAATGATAAAAATAAATGTCCATAAATTATTCCTGAAATCATAAAATTGATGAGGGTGGAAGGGACATTTACAGGACCTCTGTAGGNCAGGTTTACAACCCTCAATCAAGAGCTCCCAGGCTAGATTGCTCAGGTCTGTATCTAGTCAGTTTTTTAATATNTTGAACAAGGAAGACTTCACAAATGCTCTGGGAAACCTCTTCCGGTGGACAAACACCTCACATTAACACCTGACTAGTATTTCTCCCATTTAATTACTTCTTGTCCTGTCACTGTACAAGACTGAGAAGAGCTTGTCTCCACATTCTTTTCACCCTCCTATAAAATATTTATATAAATAGTAAAATCCCCTGGAACCTTCTCTTCTGTAAGATGAACAATGTCAGCTCTCAGACTTTCCCCATAAGAGAGGTCACTTCACCAACTTTAGGGCCCTTCACTGAACCCCCTTCTGTAAGTTCATGTCTTTCTTGCCAGGGGTGCACAATGGGGCTCAGAATTGCAGTTGTGTCTCACCAGAACTGAATAGGAAAAGACTGACCCCCTTAATTTGGTGGTAAAAATCCCTCTTCTATAAACCAAAGGGCCATTGTTCTTTACAGTAAGAGTACTGTGCTCAGTAGGAAGAGATATGATACCCAGATCTTTCTCTGCAGAGTTACTTTCCCATTGATTAGCCCCCAGCATGTCCCTAGAACCTTCCAACTTCTATAGCAGACATTGGCCTGCCATTCCCTGTACTTCCCCAACTTTCTGACAGTTTCTATTTCAGTCTGTGAGGTTTCTCTGAATGGCAGGAAAAACATCTGCTATGTCAACCAAACATTCCANTTTTGTGTCATACATAAACTTGTTGTGGGTGCATTCTGTCTCATCATTCAGATCATTAACAAATATTTAAATTACAGTGGAGACAGTATCTACCCCTAGGGCACAATACTGGTGAATGGTCTGAGTGAACTTCATACCACTCATCACAACCATTTCAGCCAATTAGTATTTGAAAATATGTCTGATAGTTCTGTCATTTTCCATCGCTGCCTACTTACATTTCACATACTCAAATGCTATGTCCTAGGGGATGTTTAGGATAGTGTCTCAAAACCTTAGAAAAGACAAGGTAAATGATATCCACTATTCTCTGCTCATCTATGAANCAGTATCTCAGCATAGACAGCTACCACACATGTTCTCATCTTCNTAAATCCATGTTGACTACTTCCAAGCACCTTCGTGTCCTTAATGTGCTCGCAAATGCCTTCCAGAATTATTTGCTCCATTACCCACCCCACAGCTGAAGTGAGGCTGTGTCCTGGTTTTGGCTGGGATANAGTTAATTTTCTTCTCTGCTGCAGGTACAGAGCTATGTTTTGGATTCAGTATGAGAGTAATGCTTGATGTTTTGGCTGTTGCTCAGGAGTGCTTATTCTGAGTCAATGACTCTTCAGTCTCCCATGCTCTGCCAGGGAGCAGGTGCACATAAAGCCAGGACAGAGCAGGGCCAGGATGACCAATTCAAACTGGCCAAAGGGTTATTCCACAACACAGAAAGTCATGTCCAGTATCTAGACTGGAAGGAGCTGGCCAGGACATGGGTCAATGGATGGTCAATTATATAGTGCACCATCTATTTCTCTCAAGTTTATTCCTTTCCCTCTTTTTCCTTTTCAAAGTAGTAGCAATAACATCAATAATAACAACAGCTATTACTGATGTTGTTAATGTATTATTAATTATTAATACTGCTGTATTAAATTAATAATTAAAATTATTAAACTGNTTTTATCTTAAGTCAAAAGTTTTGTTTTTCCTATTCTTTTCCCCATGCCACTGATGAAGACTTGTGCAGTAAGTGAGTGGCCATGTGTTAGTCTAACAGCCAGGCGGGATTAAACCNATGCAGGCTGATGGATTTATAATTCCCCAGGCATTTCTTGACCTTTTTGAACATAAAGGTGACATTTACCATCCTTCAATCTTGAGAAATCTCCCCGTCTCCACGACCTTTCACCGGTAATTGAGAGTGGCCTTGCAATGATATAAACCAGGTTCTTCAGAACTTGGGAGTGCAGCTTGTCCACTCTCATGGGCTTGGGTATCTCCAGTTTGCTCATGCATTACTTAACTTGATCCCCTTCCTCAGCTGAAGTGGTGGATGGACTCTAATTTTCTTAATACCATCTGTAAAGGCACTGAACTTTAAAAAGGAGGGAAAAATTTGAATAAATGAAGTTAGTATACTTTAAATCTTTGAAACAGCAATTTGGCTGTGGGGAGCTTTTAAAATATGTCAAAGCTGTCAAATCTAGGTATACAAATCCCAAAAATAGAGAAAATTGTATAAAAAACCATTTTTGACTCTTCAGTTAACATGCAGGTAGCACTACTCACATATAACCTCACCACTGATGAATGAAAAGTGTCTCTCAGAAATAAGAAATCATATGAATAAGATTACAAAATCTTTAATGTTATTTAATATTTTCCCTGAAATCTATGACACATCTAATATCAATGACAATATAATTAGAATGACAAGGAAACTTTNTGAAATATTTTTTACTTCTTACCATCACATTTTTTGCTTCTCTTGCATACCCTAGAACAAATAAATGACAATAAATGACAAGATTAGATGATTATCTTCTTTCCATTCTGTGTCCTCACTCTTTCAAAAAAAATTTGCAAAGTAAGAAATATGATTCTCATTAGGGTTGTTCCAATGCCAATGGACAATTAATCAACCCAAGTAACAGACTGAGGAAAGAAAATCCTTCAAAAATGTGATCTAAAACGAAATCCAGAGAATGTATTGAGTGGACTTCACTCTTCTTATAAGCTGCATATTATTTTTCTAATATTTCTTCATTAACTTTAATATAATTTTCCTGAACTGACAAATCTCTCACATTATAACATACATAAATGAAAGACCAATTAATTATTTTATTGTGGTTCTGTCGTTGCTTCATCTTTNGCAGAACAGCAGTCTTTTGTCTTTCATAAACCAAATGTTACTCCCAATATTTCCTATCAAATCCCTAAAAGCCACAATAAGCATTCAAATTTGCATGCACAAATTTTTTAATATTTTAAGTAAACAATGTCACNGTACATATAAATATTGTGGAAGTGAACCAGAATATAAGGGCAAAGCTGAAGTGCAAGTATTCAGTGAATACAGTGTTTCTCCTGAAGGAGAGTGAGACAAATTGGATTCAATGGATTTGTTTCCTGGTCCCAGGGCTCTCTCATTAGCAGAGAGGGCAGCATCCATGTTTATTAGGGAANAGGTATGCACAAGCTGGCAATAATTGATCTGCTTCAAATGTCTGGTATGCCAAAGGTTGTCAACTTCGCCACTGGAAGCATGTCTTTTACTGATGGGGAAAAGAATATTCAGTGGTACTGTACAAAACCATGTTGAATAATAGTCACTCTCCAGTACTCACTTAAAGAAATGGAACAAGAGCAGCATTAATTAGGTGGCCTGAAACACTGAACAATATTCTCTTATTTCAATTTTTCATACATAAATTTACCTAGTAACTGCTCAGGAACACAGACAACCGACAAATACTTAGTTTTCACTTCATGCTTCATTCTGGACCCTGCTCTGTCCCCTCACAAAATGTTATTCAATACCATATTTCACGGGAAGGCACTCAGTGTTTAAAGTTTATAATACCAAATAATGAGGTTCTTACAGACCTTTCTGCTATTTTAGAGAAGAATCAACATGCTCACAGGTATAAGTACTATGTCTCCTCTGCCTACACAAATAGGGCTTTGATTGGCCTTGAAGAGAAGCCATATGCAGAGCAGTTGAGGTCACTTGGTCTGTTCAGCCTGGATGAGACTGAGGGGAGACCTCACTGCAGTCACAACATCCTTTTGAGGGAACAGGAGGGGCAGGCACTGATCTCTGCTCTGTGGTGACAGTGACAGGACCCAAGGGAATAGCATGAAGTCATGTCAGGGGAGGTTTGGGTTGGATGTCAGGAAAAGGTTCTTTACCCAGAGGGTGTTTGGGNACTGGAACAGGCTCCCCAGGGAAGTGCTCACAGCACCAGCCTGACAGAGCTTGAGAAGCTTTTGAACAATACTCTCATGGACATGGTGTGACTCTTGGGGNTGGTACCGTTCCATGNCAAGGGCTGAGCTCCATGATCCTGATGGGTCCCTTCCAGCTCAGTATATTCTGTGATTATGTAAAATAGAGACGTCAACTGATAGAGACATATTAATTTGNAAAGTATCTCTCAGATGGTTTCTAAATAATCAATTATATCTACTTAAAATTTTTCCTGCTTTACCTCTAGCAGTTTAACTCCATGGATTGATTCACATGATAAAAAAACCTTTATTTCAAACAGCAAGTTCAGTACTTTGGCCATTTAAGGTTTTTTATGCTGAGCTTCTACATTTCCTCTCTTAGGAATCCTGATCAACAATGTGCAGACATTAGCACTCTACATATCCATNAACTTCAGCTTTAGAAATTTTCTTTTGTACCAGTCAAATGCTCATGATACNAGAATTTTCAGAGATGTATGTACAAGTGATTGTAACTCCACCACAGTAAATGCAGATACAGTGATTTACTGCAGTTGCTTCAGGTCTACAGTTGTATTATTATAAATTCAGTACTTCCTTTCAAATAAGAAATTATACTTGCTCCAAACACGCACACATTAAAGCAAATCAAGTTTCTTATTTCACCATTTCTGATCAGTATCTTCTTGCATCTTTCTCTGGGAAATGAGAAGAAGAGGACTAAGATCCACTTTCAAATTTGTACTACTTTATAGGAAACAGCTAAATGTTCAGTGACTTGGGTGGCTGTCAGTTAATTGTGGTGAAAGAAGTTTTTTCCATGCATTACTCTGCTATTGACAAACAGTCCTAGTAGTAAAAGAGAGGTTACTATTGATAGAAGAGCCAGCATTTGTTAATGAACATACTAAGTTAAAACAAGAAAGAAGGAACAAATACTCCATGTTATGGGTGCTTTCCTGGGGGCTGGATCACATATGTGAAGACAAACTGATTCAGCCTGGAGAAGCAAAGGTTCCAAGGAGATTTTACAGCATCTTCCAATACCTAAACAGGGCCTACAGGAAAGTTGGAGAGGGATATTTTAAAAGGGCATGAAGGTGGGAATGGTTTTATAAACNGACAAAGGGTAGGTTTATATTAGATATTAGGAGTAAGAATTTTTACCCTAAAACACTGAAAGAAATTTTACAGAGAAGTTGTGAATGCCCCATCCCTGGAAATGTTCAAGACCAGGTTGGATGGGGCTTTGGGCAACTTGAATTAGTGGAAGGTGACCCTGCCCACAGTAGGGGGNTTGCAACTACATGGCCTTTATAATTCCTTTCAAATTCAGACTAGTCTATTATTCCACAATACTAACTTTTTCAAAGTATCTCTTTAAAACAGAAAAACTGAGTAATATGTTATATAAGAGCCTATAGAGAAGTAATTCTGGACTCAATTAATTGTGGAATCATGACTAATTTTCTGGTTTGTCATGGCATTTGTGCCATTTTGAACTGTTCATGAGTTTTCAAATCAGAAGGAGCAATCAGATATGACAGATGTATTTTCACCTGCAGGAATGAAGCAAAAAGGAATTGGAAGAATAGTCTCCCTGGAAAGAGACAGTGGAAAGAAATGTTTCTGTAAGGTGTTCACTCTACTGTCTGGCAAAATTGCTTCTGCTTATGCAATCAGACTGCAGACACCCTGAAAACTAGAGTGGCACACAAAGCAATATTTTTATATCACAAAGCTGTTANGTTAGACTCTTCCTATTACATTCCAGGAGTCATAATTTTTATGACCAGTGCTGAAATGCTTTTTGCAGAAAGAACCAATACACAACATCTGCTGGGTTTAACCGAATGTCAAACTNGCAATCATCAGGAAACAGCAAAACACTTGTTTTGGGATTGCTTCTAAAAATGTGGTGAGAAAATTTTAATAATTCTAAATTCCCTGCCACTTTTTAAAGCACAAACTGAGGCTTAATTNCCCATCATATTTATAGGATACTTATAAATTCTCAAATGAAAAGCCAGGCTTATTTAAATCTGTGTTTCCTAGACTTATGTATAAAGTCTTTAAGTTAAATTCTGAATCTTAGTCCTGCATTCCCCTGTTACTTCTTAATTTTTAACACAGATGTCTTTGGGAGAAATTTCCAGGAGACTANAATGCAGAGTCATGAGCTTGGATGATATACATTACTCATCTCAGAGATAAAGAGATGTTTCCAGGAAAAAAAAAAATCAGGGGTTAGGGTAGTTTGGTTCAAACCTTGTTTGCTTCTCACATGTTAGTAGTGAAGTGAGTAGTTACTGACATTAGAACTGAGTTATTTCTAAACCAAGCCTCCAATANACTTCTCTTTCTTGGTAAACATACTGAAATGAGCTATTTCCTACTAAACCTACTTGTATTCTATGTTTTCATTAAAATGATTTTTTAAGGACATAGTTCAAAACATATGATTTTTGTCTACAAATCCTTAACAGCATTTTTTGAGGAACTATATTATCCCTCTGATCTTACAGGTTAAAAACCTAATTACTATTGTAAGGGTATTGGCAAAGTAGCAGGCACTGATATTTCTCTGTGCAGCTCTGGATTTTAGCTCTCCATATATCTAGTGCATGATCCACCAGAAATATGAAGTTATTTTTCATCAAAATTGAGCAAAAATTAAAAGAAATATTTAAAAAAATATTTTTTTTCTCATGCTGCTATATTTAATTGAGTAATATTTCTTCCATCCAGTAGTTCTGCAGCCAAGGATTTAAAAAGATTTCCAGAATAAAAAACACATGTATACAATTATACAGTTTCTCAGAATGTTCAAAAAATTCCTCCTTTGATGTATGCTTCAAATTAAGCTTGGAAATACCTAAATTATTTCAAACAGTTCTAAATTACATTGAAATAAAAAGAAAAAACAAATCCACAACAAAAAACTATGGAAATATCATANAAAAGGAAGAAAAATANCATAAAAAGTAAGAAAAAAGGCAGNAATTACTCAGGTCTCTCTTTTCTTAGGTGACAGGTGATCATAATGGGTTATTTTGATACAAAGCACAGTATCACAGAAGCACAGTAGCTGGAAGGCATTTTTCAAATTGTACAATTATGAACTCACATTATGGAGTATATGCTCTCATTACTGCAGGAAAAGAGTCAAAGTATGCTTGCTTTCTCCCCAAAATTAAATTGAACCAGTTGGAAACTGAACTTCATAGTACATAATGAAGATAAAAAATAAAACAGAAGAGTGTTTTCTTGAATTACAGCAATCTTTATGCTGATTTTTAATGAATGTTTATATTTTGACAAAGTAAAAAAGAAAAAAAATTGTGCAAGTGTTTATAGGAGCCAATTAATCAATCTCTTTTTACTGTGGCTTACTTTTTACTTTTCCAGATATTACATCATTTGGAAAAAAAAATAGCTAATTTGCCAAGATCCTTCCTTCCTTCCTTCCTTCCTTCCTTCCTTCCTTCCTTCCTTCCTGGAATCCTGAAATCCTGGAATCCTTCCTGGAATCCTGGAATCCTGGAATACTTCCTTCCCTCCTTCCCTTCCTCCCTCCCTCCCTCCCTCTCTTCCTTCCTGGAATCCTTCCTTCCTTCCTGAAATCCTTCCTGGAATCCTTCCTTCCTGGAATCCTTCCTTCCTTCCTTCCTGGAATCCTTCCTTCCTTCCTTCCTGGAATCCTTCCTTCCTGGAATCCTTCCTTCCTTCCTGGAATCCTTCCTTCCTTCCTTCCTTCCTCTCCTTTCCTCTCTCTCCCTCCCACCAAAGGTGGGAGTAACTCAGATTACACAGTTAAACTATTACATAAGAAATTGCATAAAGAAAAGGAAAGAGAGTGGAGACACCTTGCAACAAGGCTTGATAGTTGCAATTTAGCTGACTGTTGGTCAAAGAGATGCTCTTGATCCATTGAGGGAAGAAATAGGCAGAACAGGAAGTCCAATGGTTTAAATTACATTGAGGCTCAGCAGGAAAACCCAGNCACCTCATCTGTGTGAGAGGAAGTTTTACTCTATCCCTTGCAAGACACTCTGGATCTGTTTCAAAGTTTTTAGATCACATGGAGTCCTCTGGTGCAAGGCCTCAGCAATGGGTCCAGGGGCACTATGGNGGTTTTTGGTTTTTTTTATAACATCTTCTAAGACATGACAGCTGCTTCTAACATCAGTCCAGTTGAGCCACTAATGTCCCATCAGATCTTCTCCATTAAGCATAACATTTAACAGTCTCTCACACTTTCTTAAGCCATTCCTCAAACTATTTTTTTTTTTTTTTTTTTACCTTACATTTGTAAAATCTATTAAAACTTATTTCATCTGTTTTGGTCAATATTTCAAATTTAGAAGGCTCTATATAGTTTGGTATCACTAAGAACCTACCATTGATGAAGCATTAAAAATATGTTATTTCAAATGTGAACATAAAATTCCCACGTTCATGAAACCCATTTCTGTGCAGAAATTTTTAAAACAAGTTTGTAATTTAATTTTTTTTCTTACTTTTTTTTTTTCAGACTGACATGGTTTCATTACTGCNCTGAACTAAAAAGAATTAAACTAAACCATTGTTTCTGTAAGTGCTAAGTACAAATTGCCCCTTATAATTTTTTAAAGCAAAATGAAACTGAAGTATTTTAAGGTCCAAGTTTTGTCATAATANGTTGGAGTCAAAATTGGAAACTTTGTGAATTACCATGCAACCATGGACTTCCAAATTATTATTCGTTCTTGAGAACTTTTGTATTCTAATAGAAATTAAAATATTTAGAAGTAATTTAAATTATATGAAAAGTGGACTTTCATCTCGCACTTTAAAAAGATGTATGCTTTTTAATTCATTAAAAATACTCTCAATTAGGATTTTATTTTATTTTATTTTATTTTATTTTATTTTATTTTATTTTATTTTGGTCAAATTAATTGAAATCAAAATATTATAGTGTAAATTACTAAAGCAGAAATCAAACACTTGAAATTTTAATACATAACGGAATTTTAGATACAACATATTGTCTCTTAATTAATTTTCTATTTTGCAGGAGGCATTGGTAGAGCTTTGCTTCATNTGCTTCAATATCCTTGAACTACAGATGTGGTAGTGAAAAAAAATAAATTGTTCTGAAGTAAAAAGAAATGCCTTGAATAATTTCTCAGTTCAAAACCTCTTTTTGTTTGCTTTGTCTTTCCAAACAAAAAGCATATTTTCCAGATGTCCTGATACCTGAAGTGTATGAATTACTTTTTTTTTTAAAATCTGGTTAATGTGGCATGAAACATAAAAAGCACAGTGAGAAAACATATTAAAAAAAGTCCAGCTAAAACTGTTTAATTTTTAAGTTAGTGATGCAATGTCAGTGTCCCAAAATTTCAGAGTTTGAATTGGTTTATAATAGGTCATGATCTTTCTCTGATCTACAATCTTTTCAGCTGCAGAGTTCAGTCTTAACTGTGTCCTGCTTTGTCAACACTGTCTGTAGGATAATAGAACATGGCTTTATTTGTAAACCTTGCATTCAGGCAATGGGCAAACATTTCANCATCTTAAGAGGTTTTCTCTCTTATTTTTCCTTGGTCTTGAACNTGTAAAGATAAAGTAGAGCTGAAAGACAAATATATAGATCTTGCAAATGAATGAGAATTTGCTTTTAGTGTTTAATTGTAACAGGCTTGAATATGTGCATTTTCAGAGGCACTTTTTTAATGTAAGTAATTTTTGAGAATTCTACATTCCCCAATCACCTGATCTACTTNGGTTTCAAAGTGTTATGGTGGATTTATCCTGCTGGATACCTGGCACCTTCACTCCTTGTTTTTTATACCTAATCCTGCAGCAGTTCAAGGGATGGAGAATGAGCACTGTGTCAGCTCATTACATGCTGCTTCTTCCTCCCTAGGGGAAGGACTATTCACACTCTCCCTCTGTTCCCATGTGGACTCCTTCTGCAGCATACAGTCCTCTATGAACTTCTCTAATGTGAGTGCTTCCCAATGGTTGCAATTCTTCACAACTTTGACAACATGGATCAATTTCACTGGGTGTAGTCCCACAGGAGCAGACTGCTCCAATGCAGGCTTTCCACAGAGTCTCAGTCTCCTTTGGACATCCTCTGGTTCTGATGTGAGGTCATTCACCTGCTGCAGGTGGATCTCTGCTCCTGCATGTTTCACCAGGGGCTGTGGAGGCACAGCTGCTTCACCATGGTCTGCACTGCAGAGGGCAGGGGAATCTCTGCCTCAGCTACTGGAGCACCTCCTGCACCTCCTTCTCTACTAATCTTGGTGTCTGCAGAACTATTTCTCTTTCATCTAGCAGCTTTTGTAGAGCAGTTTTTTCCTCCTCTTCTTAAATCTGTCATCCCACATGTGCTACCATCATTGCTGAGTGGTTTGGCCTTGCCCTGTGGCAATGCTGTCTTGCAGTCAGCTGGCATTCTGACTCCCTCAGACATGGGGACAATTTCTGGCTTCTTCTTGCAGTAGTCACTACTGCATCCTCCCTGCCACCAAAATCTTGCCTTGAAAACCCAATATTGCTATTTTACAATAGTTTGAGTGTCATAAAAATTTACAAATAGCCCCTACTGTTTGCTGTTATCTTCTGCTTGAAAGGCCAAATTTCAGATTGACCTTTACCCTGCAATCTTACAGTTAGCTTTAACAATTCAAGACAACTTGGCCTCAGACACAGGAATGCTTTGTTATTTGTTTAAATAATCGTATCACAGGTAGTATTTTCTCTGTACAGACACCTACACAGAGCTCATTTCTATGATCAAAAGGTGCTAGGATAATAGAATTTTTCATCTACTTTCTTTTTGCTCAACTGAGCACTGAATTTTCAGTATTGCAGGAGCAGGATTCCATGATTTTCTTAGACTGTGTCTCATTTATGAACTGTGGTTGCCAGAAGATTACAGCCTCTGTTGCTAGACATAATGAACAACACCATCTGCATTTACCATCTGGCCTATGAAAACTTCTGATAAGTTCAGGGAGTGTTTGAGACAAGGAGAGACCTTCTTCCATATCTGATCTCACCAAAACAATAAATATAACACGACTGGTGAATAAANACCATGGATTATGGATAGTAACACCCATGAAAACATAATGGCAGTGATGTTTACATCCTCTGAGGATTAAAGCAGTGCATTCAGGAGAATTTAGCTTTGTCTTTCAGGTGANGAAGAAAGCAAAATAAATAAGTGATGAAATATAAAGAATTACTTTTTCTCTCATGCATTTCCTCATGGAATTTCTTAATCTCAAGTTGACTTACAGGATTGATTGTTGGAGAGATCAGGAGNCAGAGTAAAATAACTATTTTGTTAGTGAAATACAAATCTGATAAGGAGATTGGCTAAAAACTAACTGCAGAGTCCTAAAATGACATTGTTACAGTTATTGCTCAGCACAAAGCAGTTCCTCCCTAAAATATATAATCCCCAAAATGTATTTTACTAAAAATGGTGATCCCTATTTCTAACTATTATTGATTTTAAGATTAGATAATAATAGTAAAAAGAAGCCAGCAGTAAGAAAACTCAGCAGCATGTCAAATTACAGTAGCTTTTAAAATCTCCAAATTGCAAAGGTANCTGCATGATGTTCAGAATCCATTAAGGTTATGTCGTGGCAAAGGAATGTTACTCCCCAGTTTACTTCACCCACTGAGACTCTTCACACTGATGCCCATTCTGTCCCCCACTCACCCTCTCTCTGCAGCAGGATGGAGAGGAGAATTGGAGGCACAAAAGGTGCAGATCCTGAGTCAAGAAAANAACAATTTACTGGAAACAGCAATGAGAAAATTAACAGAAGCAACAACAATACTAATGACAAAGGGTACAAGAAAGAAGCAAATGAATCACACAGAAACAATAACACCTGATCTCTCCCTCTGTCACCCTATGTCCCCTGAAAGAGAGCCCTTCCCCTACCACCAGGTAGTGATGTGAGGTGGTATAGGATAACCTCTGTGTCCTGGTCATACCCCCTCCTGGCCAATGCAAAAATTAACCCTGGCTTGAACCAGGATATGTTAGAAATCAATTGAACATGTAAATAGAGCTCATTAAAAATGTTTCTTATTTTTTATTTTGTGTTNTTTTAGTCTGCTCCTGGTATCACCTCTCTCTCATTAAAGATTTGGCAAAATCTTTGACACAGCATCACCAACAGAAAGTTCCCAAACTCACAAACAATTCCCTCTAAGACAAGCTAGAGTGACGAGANCCCCACAGATCATCATCAACAAAACTGTGTGACAAATAACAAAAACTGGCAAAAAAAACCCCAAAAAAAACCAAACCTACCGTGAAACAGAGGGTAAAAGAGAAAAAGAAACCCAAAGAAAACACTGGAAGTTGTATTGAAAAAGACACCTCCAGAAGAAATATTGAAAAAATGGGGGCCTATCCAGTCATTTGGCAAAATATCTATCATGTTATAAAACCTCAGCCAGAAAAGGAAAAAAAAAAAAGGTATGAAGAAGAAACACCATGAAAGCAAACAGGTGTCCTTGCTAGCTGCCAAAATCCCTGTAAGTTGCCTTTGTTTGCTGCATTGCTGCCTATCAGCTGGGTAAATAGGTGTTCCCAGAGCATCTGAGCAGGAGCCATCTGCTAAACATCTGCAGTTGCAGACATTTACAAGCTGAAGAAAAATAGCTTGTTTTTTCATGTTTCTGTCAAAAATATGGAACTAAAAAAGGAAATGTGATTTTAATTAAGTACATTAATGCTTCAAAGTCTACCATTTGCAAAAGAATGAGGAAACGAACGACTTTTTCTCTTCTGTTGTTTTACTGTTAACCTCAAGTCCAAATAGGCTACTGAAATTTTGAGCAGTACATTTTTCTTCAGTGGGGAATATTTTGAAAATCACAATTCTCTTGTGTCATATAGCTATGATACAGAATCAGATAATGAGTTTCATTTCCCTGGGTGTCAGATTGCCTATTATCTGTACAGGAGTTTGACTCATATGTCAGCTAATTCACTGACACCAAATATCTGAAAATGCCAGAGCAAACTGGATGGAAGACCTGAAGATACAACAGAATTAAACTGTCTTAGAAAATATATATATTGCCCTTGTACTCCACTTCAGAATCAATGGGTTTTGGTTTTTTTTTTGGTGTGTGTGTTGGCTACCATCACTTCTGAATAATTACTTTATTAATTTTAAGCTTTATTTTCAGATATGGGGCAATGTTGACATTGCTCCTAATGGAAAAATTAAAATTTCTGTGACATTGTCTGCTTGGTGTCCATAGGAAAATTCACTTGACACCAACTCCCCTCTGCTTCGTGCAGTACTTCTCAGAGGCTGTAGATTGTTGTTGGTCAAGCTGCAAGACCCAAGTCACAGTCTGTTCCCTCCTCTTTTGGAGGAATAATTTTGGCCCTATTTTTTCCATACACACACTTGTTCTAATATAGGAAAGGGACATCTTTGAGCTACCCTAACACAAAAGAATTGGAGAGCTGGCTCTTTTCCTCCTTTTTGACTGCTTTCCTAATGTATAATCACAGCTCTGCTAACAAACAGCACCTTCACTAAATTCAAGAAAATTTTGTCAGGGAAGAATTTGAGCTACAGTATTTTATAGATCAAAAATATAAACTAATGTTGGAGCATTCTGAATATGATGCTAACAGTATACCCTCAGTTCAATTTGGAGCAGGGATGAAATAAAGAGTATTAAGTCAGTTATTTCATACTGGGAAAACCTTTTTGTACCTATGGATGTTCCTACTAAAAGACATGCTAAAATGGTTCTCCAGATTTTCATACTATACTGACATTTTTACACTTTTTTTTTGCTTACAGAACAGATAACAACCCCAGTTTTAGCAGGTTTAGGAGACTGCATATCAGAATTTTCATCAAGATCACTATCACTTCTTAATAGCCTACCTTCAGTGCATTACNCGCCTGTTTCTGTCTTTAAATGGACTAGACTGGTGCTTCAGTGCTGTACAAGTCTTTCCATGGTTCATCTGTTATCAGCTACAGGCGCAGAACAGACATTCCCTGCAAATAGAATGGGCAAAAAGGAATAACTCAAAAAATTCTGCTATTGCTGTTCTGTATTATTCGTGCAGACAAATAAAATTATATTTNTGGTTAGCTTGGGCAGTCCTAGAGAAAATGGAAGATGTGAATAAATAGTTGGAGGATGTGAATAAAAGGTAGGTAGTTCCTAGAATGCATTTTTTCACTTGTTTTGTTCTTAATTTATGTTAACTGCAAGGAAAAAGAAAAATATATATAGAGTATTTTTCTATTCAAATAAAANTGCTAGCTCAAATAGTCTGGCCTTTTTCAGACAGACTTTAATTTAAAAGCATCATCTTCAAGGCTCTAAGAGGCTGTAAAAAGCAGCTTGTAAATGTCCACAGTAATTATGAATAATTGTATGTAATGAGTGATTAGAATATTTATGGGGAAAAAAACTTTCTCAACTTAATTAAATTTCCAAATTAAGTACTTGGCCACTGGTTGCTCTATTGTCCACAATTTTCTGCATGGGTATTAAGGCTATAGGAGTTGAACTTTTAGTGAGGAAAGAAAAGGATGCAGGCTATATCTCAAATTGTTAGTTTTTACTAAAAATATAATATTGATGATGAATTGTAAACTAGTGCAGTATCATGAGTAAGTAAAAATATTTTAGTCTCATTCAGTCTTTTTTCCTGCACTTATCAAGGAACTGAACTGAAAAATANTTGGTACACAGATAATATCAACAGCAGAAGATGAAAGTTAAGTACTTATTGTTAAGTGAAGTCCTCCCCACCAATTATCTTGATATTATGATGGCAAAACTGGATATTATTCACTGGCAAAACACATGTAAAATGTATATGACAATATTTATTGTATTTGTTTAAATTATGCTTGCCTATATGTACATGTGAAAACATGATGTGAAAGGTTCCATCAAGGTATAGGAGATGGGAAGTTTACTAACTTTATGCAAAGTAAATTTAATACTCCCGGGATACAATTATTATTTTAATAATATATGTTATATATCACCTAAAAGTATTAATGTATCTGCAATGGCAAATATATATTTTCTGAGCTCATNTCATTCTTTTCTCTTAATCTTTATTCTCATTGAATTTCCCTANTGCAATTTTCCCGTTGTCTCCTCTGTTGGTAGATTTGCATTTTCTACATGTGTTTGCTTCCATGTTATCCTAATCCAGAAGTACAATTTACAGCTCTCAGAAGTAGAGTAGATAGGAAATTTTCAGTGAAAGAAAGTCAACATTTTTTATAGATCTTGATAGATCCAATAAATGTGGTTCAGTAACACTGTAATTTTGGATATCCACTTCAGGCACGGAGTTGAACCAAAATNATTTTAAATGTACAATTAATGAGTGAAACTAAGGCCTAGTTACCTTTAGCAAAAGAATTTTTCCAACAGATAATTAAGCATTTGAATATTATTGACTATAACAGTATCTAATACTGAAGATTTAATAAGGGTCATATTTAAGACTTGTGTTCTCAGAAAGCCTGCTTTATTCCACAGAAGGAGAAATTCTGTTATGCAAGAAAACGTGATGAAAGTGTAAAGTGAAAAAGTAGCAGGATGAAGGATTCATTAGAATACTGAGCAAAACTCAATAACAACAAACCCTGTGAAAGCTNTAACAGATTCAGGAATAACAACCATCTGCAAATACTGAAAAGTTAGATGAAAGAATAGAAAGTCCTTGCTGACACGAAAAATCCTAACTGATTTTCTCAGTTACTAGCCCAGCAGCTCTCAGGCAATTGCTGCACATCTCCAAGACATCCTCACAGATATTCACACATCCTATTGGAAAAAAAAAGTTGTAAAAAATATTTTCCTTTAGATTTTTTAATGGCCTTTACCAGAAAAAGATGAGAGTGGAAGAAGTACGTAGGGCTTATAACAGAACATGCATATTCATGCTTAAGCAAAGTTTCTATTATCACTGTTGGCACCAGCAAGGATCACCTCTGCATCTTATTATCACTGTCAATTAGTGAGCTGCAAAAGGCACAAATTTTCTTGCTTTAGCCATTGCCATTGATTTTCTTTTTTTTCCTTAATTAATTCATGAAGTATCTACAAATCCCTTGTGATTTCCAAACAGCTTAATTCTATTTTTACTGTTGTGCAATAATAACAGTNTAATTAGAATGGCAAGATGGACCTGTCAAAATCAACATAATTACCAGTAACACTTTTGCTTTGGTGAGTTTGGGTTTTTCCCAGTTTAATTAAAAAAACCCCACCTCACTATGAGCAGAGGGGAAAACTGGTTAATATAAACAACTGCTTATACTTGAGGGATTAAATCTACTACCTCAAATGCTAAGCTGTCACTATTTTTTTCCTAGAATTTTGAGGAGAGTCTCTCCCCAGACCTGCAGGTGATGAGCATGAGCAGGGCAGCAGAGATCTCCCATTGTCCCCGAGGTTCCTGGTGCAAAGCCAGGCTCGTAATTTGTGCTCCTGGCTCAGGTGAGTTTTCGTCTCGCTCCTGCCCCAGGGCCAGCTCTCTCTGCAGCNCCCAGAGCGCCAACAGGCCTCAGGTGCCAGGGCTTGGTGGCTCATCCGCTTGCTAAACCCCTATTTTCCTACAGAAAATACACTGACTGAGTGCAAGAAGCACACTGGGAATGAGGGAGTTCACATGCCCAAGTACAAGCTCTTCCAGAGAACAGATTATGTGGGCTGGGGGCACGCAGTTTTAGAGACTCATTGTGACTGCAGAGCAGTACAGGCCCATCCTGAAGGACCACATAATTTCTGCTCTACCTTATATATGATTTTTAAAACTTAAGGCAGGGCTCTAGACTCACAGAATNGCAGAATATACTGAGTTNAAAGGGACTCACAAGAGTCGAGTAGGACCATCATCCTGCACAGGCCTTCTCCAAAAGTCACACCATGTACCTGAAAGCTTTGTCTAAATCCTTTTCCAGGCTTGGTTTGTGACCACTTCCCTGAAGAGCCTGTTCCAGTGCCCGACCACACTNTGGGTGAAGAGCATTCTCCTGACATCCAACCCAAACCTCCCTGACTCAGCTTCAGGCCATTCCCTCGGGTCCTGTCCCTGTCCCCACAGAGCAGGGATCAGTGCCTGCCCCTCCTGTTCCCTCACAAGAAGCTGTGACTGCAGTGAGGTCTCCCCTCAGTCTCCTCCAGGCTGAACAGACCAAGTGACCTCAGCCACTCCTCACATGGCTTCACCTTAAGGCCCTTCACCATCTTCGTGATCCCCTCTACAGACACTCTCTAATAGCTCTGAGTCCTCCTTACATTGTGGCACCCATTTCTGCCCCCAGCACTGGAGGTGAGGCTGCCCCAGCTCAGAGCAGAGCAGGACAATCCCCTCCCTTGCCCTGCTGTGATGCTGTGACTGATGCTCCCAGGACACTCTTGGCCCTCCTGGCTGCCAGGGCACTGCTGGCTCATGTTCACCTTGCCACAGACCAGGACCTCCAAACTCCTTTTGGTGGTGCTGCTCTCCAGCAGCCTTTTCCCCAGACTAGTACGTACATCTGGGGTTGACCTGTCCCTGCATAATCCAGCACTTTCTTTGTCAAACTTAATATGGCCACTGACTAATGCTCTATTTTCCTTCTGTATTCATGGGATGAAGCAGCAGTTTATTCTTAATTAGCAGTGTAGTCTGTATGACATAATGGAAGCTGCATGATATGCACCAGAAAATTCCCTCTCGATAGACACTCACAGCTAATCATTGTTTCAAATCATGCAAAATTAGAACATCCTTTTCCTTAGAAATGAATCATATTTCCTACACAGCCATTTCTATTATTAAATAAAAACATCTTTCAATCATGTCATACAAATAAAAGTAAAAGACTTTTCTCCTTTTCTTCCCTGCTTGACCATCTTCAAAGGCAACCCAGTGTGCTATGAGAGGTCTCTGTGTTTTTTAAGACACATGAACATTTACTTCATTTCCACTTGCCACTATTTCAATAGTTTTAGTCTATTTGTAGGTTCTTTAGTCTTATAGGTCATTGCATATTTTGACAATATGATTTGTATTCTGGAGATATATGACTGATTTTGAATACAAATCCACTATTCAGAATATGCTTTTCCAGGTTACCAATAAAAATCTAAGAGTGGCAGGGAATGTTTCCCATATGACATATTTATTTCCAGAATTCATTTTAATATTTATTTTCTCTGTTCATTTACATCACTTAAATTCCTAGCAAGATAAGAAAAGCACAACAACTCTTTTGGTTGTGTCACAATCTTTTTANAGATGAGGCTGGAAGGAAAATTCTTCTAGGAAACATTATTCATTTCATTATTCACANATACTCTGTGGTTCAGAGATTAAAGTAAACAGGTTTCCTTTTGGTTTGTTTTGTTTTTAAGACTACACTGNAAATAAACCCAGGAAGTAAAGCTGTTTGACACAAACATTGATTGGTAAGACAAAAACGTGTATTGAGAAGTGTTGAAAGCCTTGATTCCTATAGAGTTAAGCACAAGACGTGGCAAAGAAATTTGGCTCAAGATTATAACACCATCATATTTAGGTAATACCTGACATATTTTATTTAGGTTTTTTAAAGAGCCAATTACATGCTTATAACAATTCAGGGTAATAATTTTTGAAGCAAGAAAACTGCCTCTTCATATTTTTTCCAAAGTTCAGCTTTTGGAAAATTATTCTCCATATTTCTGAAATGCACCTGGTTTTTATTATGGATCCCAATAAGCAGTCTGTTAAGATGCCAAGACCTCAAGAATGGTAGGAAAGATAAATGGCATCCTGCACAAACTTATCAGTCAATGACCAGTACAGCAGAAAACTCTCTTCACTAGGGGAAAAATCTTAACTAAAGAGAACAGCCCAGTGAATTCTGCATGCTCTGTGAGAATCCTTCCAAGGTTTACTCTGACACTGCAGAATTCAGCATCTTCATTAAAGGAATTGCTCAGAAATTCTACTGCACTCTCTCTCATATTTTTTATCATTTTTTGCTTTAACCTGTATATGAGCTTTGATCTTCACTCCAAGAAGTGCAGAAATGGTAGATGAAAAGAAAAATATTTATTTATGCCAATAAATGTAACAGCAAAGTGGAGTTTCATCCCTCCTCCTAGAAGTTAGGCTGAATTTTGAATTATTAGGAAAAAAGTATTATTAGAACATGTGTAGAATTAAAACAATTCNTAATCTCATAAATGATACAGTTCATGGGTTTTCTATATGAACAGTCTTATGAAAAATTTATGATTAATATCTGAGATTCATAGTTCTTGCTGCATTGACTAGCTGTACAAATTGTACTCTTACTACTTTTTCTCACTGGCAACTGCATTTGTTGCAATTAACAACTGCCACCAGATCTCAAACAGGACTCTACTAATGTGGTTATTATACACACAAAATCTTCAAAGACTTCACCACCTGCTTGTGCAAAATCACAGGTCAAAAAAGAAAGAGAGCACACTAAAATGAAAGCTTTCCCTAAAGCCAAGCATGTTCAGGATTTAAATAATGTTAGATCCCCCTCATTCCAATATTNACTCATGTTGTGTCTTTATTCTGCTGTTACTGACGTACTATTGCATATTCTTTGCTTTCAGTTTCTTTATANTTTTTTATTGAATATTAATAAATGTTGCAAAAAAAAAAAAAAGAGGTTCTTGCTTTTAAGAGCGCAGACAAGGAACAAGCATGAATATAGTGAAGTTTGAGTTTTAATTTGGCTTTGGGAACAGTAATCAGCATTTAAGAGTAAAAAGTACTTACCACTGATTTTACAGGGGGACATATTACATAGTGGGAGCCAGGCCTGTAACTTACATAATGTATATCATAATGTTGATGTGTATCTATTGAATATTTGACTCACTGTCTTTAAATGTGAAATGAGAGCTAAAACTAAGTTAAAGTATTTTGTCAGTATGTCTCTATGCAAACATGGTAGCTATGCCTTATAGTACTCCCCAGGGTGCTGTTTTCCAAGATATCAAATCTAAACACTTTTAAGACATCACATTTTCTGCTCCATCACCCTTCCTTTCTCTCCTTCACAAGAAAATCTGGGTACAGGAAGTCGGTATATGTATATCCAGGTGTCAAGCCTGTTCTCCTACAGTGTACAATCAGCTGTTGTCTCCAAATTTGTGTTGTGCAGATATTATTACTGAAAGAAGAAACATTGTGATTAGACGTGAAATCCTGAAATGATACATAAAGTGTCCATGTATTTTTCATCTTTCTTCCTTCACGTTCATCAAGCATACAAACTAGCACAAAGAGAAACCAACAGAGAAAGAATTGTTGTGTATTAACATTTTTACCTCCCAAATNCACAGTTTCTTTCTTTTGTACTGAACCAAACTGTTCTAATTTTTTTTCTGTAAATTATCACTTAGGTAGAAATGACAGATGGTATACCCACCTGCTTCTTGTTCCCTTACTAACATCAATAATATTATACAACTCTATAAACCAGCTTACACTAAGGGATTGCTGTCATCAGCCATCAATGTTTACAAAGCCAGAATACTAATGATGTTTTACTGTGGACACTAACACACTCACTGGATGNGTGTTTTTCAGTATAATATGTTTTTCAGCAACAGAAAAATCCCACTTAGGAAAAAAAGACTACAAACTAAAGGGAGTACTTTACCCAATTCTAATTTTTGCTGTCCAATATGTGTGATGTATTTTAGCANCCAGGTCTGTGTCACTTTAATTTCTAACCAGGGACCTTGGAAAAGAATATTATCTTTTTTCTGTTTGGCTTTCTTGCTAGATTTTCATCTTGAATGCTTTCAAGTTTAGGTATTTGGATTACCAATATAGACTTATGTAGAGGGGTGTCACCTGGGGATATGTGACTGGCTAGCTAAACATTCAAAAATCAGTTTAACCATTTAGAAATAGCATTTTCCCNGAGTCACTCTCATTTGGGTCTTAATGAAGTGTCTAGTGTGCAGCATAGGCCAGCATATGTACAGAAATGCCCTTCTGGCTTTCNGTGCATCTGGTTTTCAAAACTGCAGTAGATTGTGGGTGTGAGATTTATAGNAGGTTCCTCCTGCTTAAATAGGAGAGTGCCTATTATTGCATAACCTCTGTGTTTTTGTCCTTCATCCTAGTCACTGTCTTCCTGCAAGATAAACCTGTTTCCACACAGGTTCGTTGCAGGGGCCAGCCTCTGTATCATCTGTGTGGCCCCACCTCTGTATCATAATGTACCCCCTGCCACCCTCTCCTCGTTTTCATCTTCCCAGCATGTAGATTCATAAACCACTAGTGTGTCCCTGCAGTGTGCTTCTGCTCCACAGAGCACCATGCAGATTTACAAAGTGACGCAGTGGTGAGCTGCAAAACAGCCTTTAGTCTCAATAACACATGGCTGTGTGTTTAGTTAATTGGTGTGACTGCGCTTTGGCAGGGAGGAGCACATGTCCTGCAGGAACCCCGCTAGACCATGGTGGCATTGATTATTTTTGCCCTCTGCAACACATCTGCTGAAAGGGGACCATACTCTTTTCTTTCAGAGTATTTTGTTCTGGCCCTTTTGGTCTCAGCCTGCAAGTGCTTAGCTTACAGTCCAGACCATCTGGACTGATGTTGACACTACTTCTTTAGCAATCTGATGGAAGGGAGAACATAACCTGCCCCTCCAAAAAGCAGAACCAGAATAACCAAACCTCAAACATTGAGAAGAGTACAAGAAAATCATCTTGTAGTGTGCTTGAAATGATAATCAGAAAATTGATTGTTCTCACTGTATGTATGTAATTAGAGCATCTCCATAATCAGCTGGACCACTTTGCGTTTCAGTGTGAACACCACTTCCTATGGTTGTCTCTACTTCCGTCTTTTTGTGCACAGAATATTAAAGAAATATAATAAACACAAGATATTTACCTTTTTTTCCTGTATCTCCTTCAAAACTGAAGTGGTTAAAATGGTTGTCAGGAAATTAATTACACTACAGTGTGTCAACACATCTGGAATATTGTAGTCTTAGAAAACAATCCCTCACCCCCAAATTCTTCTTAAAAAATTTAATTCGATTCAGTTACAATTTAGTCCACCATATTTGTCTTACCAGTAGTATTTCAAAAGTGCAGAAAATAAAAGAGATGCAAGAACATGGAGGAAATCATCTCTTAAACCTATTTTTTAAAAATAAAAATATCTATAAATTACTGCTTTTTTTTTTTTTTTTTTGAGGTATGTTTGTCAGACTCATTTTCAAATGGCAAAAATTGGATTAATCAGTCGCACTTCATCACTGCAGCAAGGACACTTATGAAGTATCATGGATAAAGGATTTCTCTTATTATATCAACCAACTCTGAGGAAAGGTTTAAATAGCATGTTATCTCATAAGGTACATTTATTTTTTTACCCCAAAGGTTATTTGAAGAATAAACTTTTTAAAAAAGGCTTTAGTCAACCAAAATAACAAAAAAGTTTTTATTCCTTAGACATTATATATTTTATTACTTAAACAAGATATTTTCTTAGGGTTAAATACCTAAGAATTTATTTAAATAATATCCCTCCATTTCTGATTGAAGCTTATTTAACGTCAATAATGAGATGACAAGCAAAGAGATCATAAGAGTCAACAAAAATATATATTTTTATCCTCTCACATCTAACATTTTTTTGACAGAAGTCATGGTAGAATTAGAGAAACAAAGAAATTATAGTAGAATCAAATCTTAACATCCATTTATGCTCAAAGATAGATGATTCTCTTTTTTATTGTGCATATATATTTGCTTAAATGAAACTCAACTGTCAGCTTCTGATTGCAACATGAGTACCACTATGTCTTTATAAAAATCAGCCACAGTTCATTACAGGCTTATAGTATTTTTATTTTAAATGGCACACTGATTACACCTTGTCAGAATTTTACAATGTTGCAGAAAGGATTAATCTTTGTCCCTGCCTTCTTTTAAAAAATTCTGTTTCTAACATTTAAAAATATGCCAAATTCCAGTTGTATTTAAATAATTTTTAATGTTAAGAAACCTCACAGCTGTGAGAAAGTGAAATTATCTTTGGATCTTTATTTACAAGCAAGTCCTAAATCATTAAAAAATAAGATTGACCAAAAAAAAAAAAATAATTTGTTCTGTTACAACAAATGTTAAATATATTCTTTAGTATATCCTGGCCATGTATAAACTATTTTCTTGTGCTCTGAACAGCTCACAGTCCATATGAACATGTATGATCCTTAACTAATTGACAATGCTTTCATAGGTACATAGTCTTGAGCTAAGCTCCTGACTATCTTGACTACAGGTCTTTTAGTTATCCCAGAGAAGAAACAAGACATGCTAGCACACCTGTGAAGAGATCCTTACCTCTGCAAGGCATCAAGGGCAGTAAAATCCATTACAAAGAGAATTTTTATTCTTATAGGATAGAAGATATATAGGATATCCTTTAGGATAAAGGAAGACATGATGAGTGGGAAAAAAACCAAAATATTTAATCTTGCATGTCTGAAANATTAAAAATGGAAATTGGTAGCATATAGTATTTTCATTTACCTTATGAAAATTCTGGTTGGTGATATAATAAGGCTCACTTGAGATGACCAAAAGAAAACCATTTATTCCCATCAAGACTACATCCTCATAAAAGGATAGCTTTCACATTGAATTGCATATTTTGGGAAGAAGAGATCAATGATGAAAACCTTAAGCTTTCTCTTAATTTCTGTATTACTATCCCTTAAACATGGAGGAAAAAAAACAAAGGAAAACTGTTCAACTATTCTATCTTTTTTTTTTTTTTTCTTAGATCACTATTTACTGGCAACTGCTTTTTTCCATTAACCAAAGAAATAATTTTATAATCTTTAAAAAAAAAAAAATAAACTAAACAGATAGATAGTCTGTAGGAGAACAGATTGCGACCAAATGTCATCCCTAAGGGAGTGCAGCTGTATAAGACAGATGAACATTGAAGGAGAAGAAAAGTGGAATGCTGATGTGCATTGACCAATCACAAAGAGTAAAAGGGCATGCAGGTGTTGTGCATGTAAGGGAGAAGGGTGTAAAAGTTGTACTGGGGAATAATAAAGTGCTGATGTTTGCCACCATTTTTGGTGTCATATTTGTGGCCACTGTCAGTTGGTGCCCTGTGTGAGGAGATAGCGACAGCGATTGTCTGTCACTATTTTCTTCACAGGACAGCATCTTATATTTCACAAACCCAATGAACAGATTTGTTTTAAAAAATCATGAACAAAATGATCCAACTCTTCATTTTTTCCCTTTCAGTTTATTTAATATAACCAATAGGACAGTGTGATTAAGGATGAATATAAGATGAAGGAAATAATTATTTTGTCTTCCCAGACATCTTGAATTCAAATTAAGCTGTTTTTTTATTGTCACAAGGCTGTATCCTAAAAGTCCAAAAGACATTTTTAAAAATGTGAAGAATTCCTCAAAAGTCATTTTTCAGTTTTCATGTAACTAAACAAGTAATGTGAAAAAAAAATCAAGTTGTCTCTAGAGGAGGTGGGTGAGAGGATAAGGGATGTGGGTAGGACAGGCAAGGGAAGAATTTTCCCTATGTCTGCTGGAAGAAAAAAATATTTCTACTCTCATTTCAGCATAATTTCAGATCACATCTTTCCCTAATTCACAATATTTTGATAACTCTCCAGAATGTAAAATAAGAGGCAGTGCTTGTAATAGAGTGACACAGATTAAATTTCCTCTGTGTTGTCATAAATTTCAAGCCACAAAAAATGTCACAATTCATTTCACAAAGTCCTTCCAATTAAATCATTAACATTGGGTTGATTGTGTTCACTCCATGTATTGTTGGGTTGACAGATCTATGAGCCAATAAACACTGGATAGCTTTTTAAGTTTGGTGAAGATCATTAAAATGCCAACGAAAGTGTATTATTTTAGTGAAAAAGAACACCCTAAATAATAATTAAAATCATTTGCAAGAAACAATGTATTTAACAGAGTTCAGAGCACAGATGAAAGATGTGCAAAAGGGTTTTGCCTGATCATGTGTGATTTCCTATGAAACTGAAGAGATGAAAAATAAATACATAGGAAACAAATCTGGATAAAGTAAATAAGTTCTGTAACGCTATAGGGACAAAAATTGTGTTTAACACAGTTATTAAATGTTCATTGTCCTTCTGCAGCAGTTTTGCTTTTGGNTCCCTTATTCCAACCTTTTCTGTTTAATATAGGTTTTCATTCTTCATGCCTCGTGTATTCCAGTCTTGATTCTCTTTCTGCTAACTCCAAGAGTTGCTTGCTTAAAAAAAGCCAACATTAATGTTCTGTTTATTGTGGTCCAGAAAAATACCATTATTTCTACAGAACCTTTTTTCCATCTTTCTTGACAGGGAAGACTGCTCTTGTCTGTCAGTTCCTGGAATCAAGCAGGATGTTGTCTGCAGCAATTTCAATTGTATTTCTCACTCCACAGCTTCAGAAGAAGGTTGGTATAAATCATTCTGTGTATCTGAGCAGATAATAAATAAAAATTTGAAAATCATTTTTCAGGACCTCACATTTTCATAAGCAGGAGTCCCACAGGACTTTTTTGCTGGGCCGATTCAGCACTCATTGCTTCTGCAATTCTCTTGAATGATGACATTTCCTGTGGTTTAACATAAGTCACAGTTTATACTGTTTATACAGTTTAAACTGTTCAGTTCCCAGTCTGCCCCCCCATGACAAAAATACGTCATTATTTCAAGGTCCTTCTGGAGGGCTGCACATTCCTCTGGGGTATCAGCCACTCCTCCCAGCTGTGTGTTGTCAGTGAAATTGCTGAGGAAGCCTCTGCCCCTTCATCCAATTGATGGGTAAGTCAAACATGCCTGGGCCCACTACTGGAGCTTGGGATGAACCACCACAGACAGGCCTTCAACTGGAACCTGTGCCACTGATTATGACCCTCTGGGATCTGCTGTTCAGGCACTTCTCAGTCCACCTTAGTGAAAAAGAATCTTTAGCTAATGCAATCTGTGTTTTTATAGATGTTTTTTGATTGTTTAAGTCTAAGTTATTTCCTCAGTTTAGGTCAGGCAAACTGAATTAAGAGAACAATGGCCATATGAATCTTACATGAGTTTTCAAAGGAAATTCAATACAAGCTCAAACCATTAGGACAGTACTTTGCCTGCTTAAACTTCTGTAATAGCAACTTTTAGAATGTTTTCAAAATAAAATGATAGCAGCATGAATGCAGAGTATTATTCGATAAAGTCTGTCTTTAGTACATATCTTCAGAAAACTTGGGGTAAAATAAATATTCCATTTTTTTCTGTGAAAGATCAGGGTAAAATTCAACCAGGTATTTTTTCAGCTATACATCTTTTCTTACATAAAATATGACTGCAATAAATGGCATAATAGGAAAATTGATGGAAATCCGTGTGCACTTAAGATAGATTATTTACAGAGAAAAGTGAAAGCCTTCAGCAACCATAAAAGTACACAATTGATTGCTATGTTGTATCACATTTTTATTTTATAAATTTTTTTCAGGATTCATTGCTCGGTCATTGCAATAGAAACAGATGAATGGTTATTTTGAGGGTCTCTGGCAGTGTAAGAAATGTGTCATGAACTGCATTTTTCAGAAGCAATTTGGAACTCAAGTCAAAACCAGAAAGGCATGAGTTTATATGTTGAGTGCTGGAACAACCTTCAGGAAAAATATTCTTGAGGTTTCAAAAGGTGATGGAACAAGATTTCAATATGTTTTCTATGTAGCAGTAAAAACTGAGTAAATTTCAGCTCAAGTAAATGGGAGCACTTTGTGGCAAGCATGAATTACTTTTTCCTTTCTTCTCTCCCTGTCCTTCTTTTGAAAATCACACCTATTGTGTGCGTCAGTTTTATTCTCAAAAGTACTGAAAGCTTCTGCTCCCACTTAACAGCAATAGAAAAAAGGTTTAAGACAGACTTAGAGGTACTTCCCATACTCTGCTCATATGCAGTATCTTATAGTATGAAGACTCATACTTCCCTTTTTTCTCAGCATTTCTCAAAAGTAAAATGCTGCTCAAAGTGAGGGTGATACTTTTCCAGGTAGACAGGGCAAAATGCAGGTCTGAGTCCTGTTTTCCTGGCACTGCATGTCAGAAACAAGATATAGTGCAAATAAACCATTTAAAGATGGAACAAAGAGACAGAGGGAGGGGAAAGAAGAGCAGGACATTCAGAATCAGATAAGATATGCTTGATGGTCTCAGAGTGAAAACACATTTCGATGTAAAATTTAGTGCACAAATGATTCAGATTTGGTGGTGAACAGTGCCTGAAATAGCTTCACTCTTTAGGAATAATTAAATGTCTTCAGTTTCCAGGATTTAACAATCAGTAGAGCAGTCAGACCTGTATGGAATCTGTTTGTCAGTTTCATAACTGACAATTTCATAACTTCATGTAGAGACAAACAACAGGAGGGAAAAGATGTGCAGTCATTTTACAAATTCTTACCACAATACCTTTTACCCCTTTTATAGCAATGAAACTCTACTTTCTGATCATGCTAAAAAGATAAATATGCCAATATCGACCTGGCTTGTCAAAAAACTATCAACTGTGCCTCTGCCACACTTAACCATACTTGCAGATGGGCATATGAGCTGCCTTTTGATTATTCAGGCTTCATATGTCCCTCATCTCTAGGCAGAGTGCAAACTCTTGGAAAGCTTAAAAGGGAGATAGCTCTCCGCACCCTCTCTGTTAAAAGTCTTCCCTTACCATGCTCTTTAAATATATAGTTCAACTATTGTAGTGACTGTTTCTTTCCTGGTTTGACCTCACTGAGCCATTCTGCAGGATAGATGGAAAGTGAGCTGGAGGTTGATCATATTAAATAGCAGACAAGCAGAGAATACATGTCTAGGTAGGTAGAAATCAGGACCATAATTACTTCTGCTGTTTATTTTCAACACAGTGAAGCTGTCAAATAATATTTTACTTCTTTGTTGTTTTGCTATTAATCAAAAGTAGTGGAAACAAAAGCTATAACACAATAAATTGATTTTCTCACATTACATTCAGTAGCAGAGGTGTTATATAGTCCTACTATCAAACACACATCTGACAGAATTTTCAGGAATTATTTAGAAAATCAGTTAAATTCTCAGATAATACTGTCCCTGAAAAGATATGACATGTCACTCTTATTTACACCTCTATGTGACAATAAAAATACACTTATTTAAGAGATGTAATCACAGGAGTTAATAAAACAGGCGTAAGAGAAAGAAAGGGAGAGCATAAAGCAAACTCTATTGGCCTCTATGATGGCTCTTGCTTTGCCCTTCAAGCAGGGTTAGAAGCTGAGGAGCCAGATCTTGATTTAGATTTCAATGTGATTTGAATTCTGAGGGAAATCAACAAAGCTTCAGTTTTACTGCCTTCCTTCTACAAGAAAGCAATTGTGGATTTTTTATTCATGTCAGGAAGGAAGAAATAAATATAGTGCTTATATTCAGAACTCAAAGCAGCAGGTGAATTAGCTGTCTAAGAAACAAAAACAATACTATGTTTACTATAAAATGGCTTTGTATTTTTGTGGGGTTTTTTTACATTTTTCACTTTGTTTTGAAAATAAAATTATCAAATATTAAACAGTTTCCACAGTCTTGCCTTAAAGTTGCTGCAGCATTGTACACTAAAATGAAAAATATCTTTTAAAACAACAGTTACAGAGCCCCCGAATTACTCTTTCTATATGCTGAATCTGACCAGGACAGAGTTAAGTTTTTGCAGTAGCTGGAAGGGGGATGTTGCTAAGCAGGCATGGCTAGGACATTATTCTACATTATTCTATACCACCTCAAGATTGCTGGGAGCGGGAGTAAGGGACAAAAGATGTGGCTTCCTGTTGAAAAAATGCAGTGGGAGGGGGACAAAACCATTTTTCGTTGTCTCAGGTCCATTTTTTTATTTAAATCACATTCTTTCTGGTATAATTTTATAATTAATGTTGCTGCTGGTACTATTTTTTTTTTCATTTTGTACAGTTTTTTATACTTTTGTATATCTTTTTATTAATATTGTTGCTGTTACTGTTCATTTCCTTCTCACACTACTGTTTCCAGTATATTGCTTATATCTCAACCTGTGATCTTTGCCTTTTGTGCCTCCAATTCTCAACTTCATCCTGCTGCAGCGGGAAGGTGAGGGAAAGGTGAGGGAAAGTCTCAGTGGGGGCACAGAACTGGGGAGTACTATTCTTAAACCACAACACTCTTCTCTTAGTATGTTCTAGAACTTAAATGCACAGGAAANATTAACACCATACCCCAAAAGCAGATCGGGACTAAGAAACTTTGCCCTAGAATTGCACACATGTAGAACTGACATCTAAGCACTTTTTCAGCAGCATTAGAAACTCTTTACAATTTAAATGTAACATTCTAGAAGTAGAAAATACAATGAAAACATAGTTGGTAGCTTTTGCTAGAAATTTTATTTTCTGTTTGTATTGCAGATCGTATGTGTAGAGCAATACCAAAACAAAAGGAAACCAATAGCAAGAAAAAAATTCACAGCAAAAAAATGTGTTTATTTGGTGAAAGAATACTGCCATTTGTAGCTACATCAAACACCTTTAGTTCAAGAACATATATTAAAAATATAAGAAAAAAAGTTTCATTTGTTTCTTACCTCTCACAAAAAATGCAAACATATCTGATAAATAATTGTGTATCTGTCTGACTTTAAGATGTACACGAACTCTGGCAGTCTCAAATAACTTCACCCTACAAAATAACTTTGCTAGAAATTGATATAAAGGGTAAGGCTAGCATGCAAATCCTTTCATATGCTACAGCTTCTGTCTCCAAGCAGTGCATTAATTCAATGAGCTTTCCCAGATAACCTGTTTCTATAAGGAGCTAGTCACCTCTGCTTTCAGTGGCTGCTACTGAGAGTACACAACAGCATGTGAAAGGGAGAAAACAATTCAATAGAATGAGGGAATCCACAAAGCAGAAGTGATGAAAACTGTAGATCTCATTTCAGTCTATTTCGAACTGCAAAATAGAAGACACATTACATGTATATCAAATAGGAACTGTGGATGAAATATGAAAAGAGATGGAGACTCCAAACTTTGAGAAAAGATCCTAAGAAAGGAACTAGAAGCTACTGGAAACTGTGATGATAGGCATAGTTTTAGAATTTTTATGGAAAAACACAATAGAAGCTAGAATTTCTTTCCCAGCATGAAAATTGAGAAACAACTAAAACAGCTGAAAAAGAGGTTTATTTTTGTTTTTTTTTGGTCGATAACTGATATCTTCAGATAACTGAGTCGAAGAGACTATAATAGCCCTGCAAAAAAAGTAATTTATGGAAGTCAGTAATCAAACAGAAAGGTGTAAAAGAGTTTACCCTACAGCTAAGCTAGTGCTTCTGAGGGACTCTTCACCTCCACCAGCCTCTTATTTAGCAGTGCCTGGACACATCTAAACACAAGGTGCCTTTCAACACAGAGTTTAAGAAACAAGGAACTGTACAGGCCAGTTCAATCTCTTGTCCTTCTGATATTCTCCTCCATTCCACTGAGTGTGTGCAGCTCACTGGGGCTAAACCGCAGCACAATATAGTCAGAAAAGGTGTGTGGAAAAAAAAGGTGTCTGAAAATTAAGTATTAAATTCTGAAGCAGTATTTGCTTTTTAGAGACTCAGCTGCTTGGAACTTCGTTCTGAGTCACTGAGTCTTGCACTTCTAATAGCAATCTGAGGGCTTTGGAACACATATGGCAAACAGAAAAATATTTCTAGCCTGCCTATGGTGGAGTTATTGCTATTGGTGAAACAGTGGGAGAGACAACTTTTTGTTCCTTACATTAGCAATTATTAAAATGATTTAATAAGGAGGTAAGTGGGGTGTCACAGTAAAGCACGATTCCCACAATCATTAAACATTCTTACAGCTTCTGATAAAACTTCTTATCTGTGAAATCTGATATGTAATCTATCCCAGATGCATAAAACAGAGGGCTCCTTTGACTATAGAAGTTCACCAAATTATTTCTCCTACTGTTTGAGATAGACATCAGCTCTTTACACTTCAAATATAGAAGCATGATTTTTGGCAAAGGGAAAACTCTTCAATTTTGTCTTCAGTGTTGTCTTCAGTGATATCAAAAGACAGCAGCTGGAGGAGGCCAAATCTAGCAGACCAACAGAGATGAGACTGAGACAGCCCTGAAAAAGGTCCAGCAAGTAGCAAGCCCCATCACACATTTATCAGTAGACACATGCACACAAATACCTGTTTATACCACATATGCACATGTATACATTGCTGACCAGATAATTCAGCACAAGTTGACACATGTAATACTTACATGAAGACAAACAGCACAAGTGGCCTCATCCTATTTCTCTCTCATGTTGAGGAGGATGGAGATCATATACACGTATAAACACTGGCAAATACTGTCCACACACAGTCTGACCATTTTAACCCTTTCTCCTTTCTATTTTCCCATGTTTGTTACTCCACAGACAGCATAGAAATGTCTCTGTACCCTGCTTTTATTATTCTCAGAATTGTCCTGTAATCAGCTTTCTGCAATTCTGAAATGGTCTTCCCCAGTATCTCATAACATGATCTCCTGCCCCCGACCCAGTGACACTTGGGATGTCACCTGAAAATATTACCACTGGTGATTGGCCTGGAATAAGTGTGCCCTTGACATGTATCTGGAGCAATCCCAGGAAAGCCTGGGGAGACTGAGACAGAAGCTCATTCTCTTGGCTAGGCTATTGGGGTGCCTCTTCCTGCCATGGGTAGTAACCTCTGGGCTCACTCATGCTTGTGGAGAGGTCTTTGTTAGACTGACAGCTCCTGTGATCCTTGACAGCAGCTGGGAATAGCACCTGCTCCACCCTAACTCTACCTGTGGTGCAGATGCAATTTTTATCACAGAACATAAAATGCATCAGTATTACTAGGGTTACAGAACACGGAGCTTAATGTGTAGAATTTGGTAGTGGGTACAGTTTGCTGCTGTCTGGAATACAAACAAGCAGACAGCCCTACTGAGCTACTTTTGAAGGCTATTTTGTTCTGAATGTCAACAAGTTAGTAATACCCTTCACAAGAGCAACTAAAGCCAAGTAAAAGTTATTCTAAGAACTTTTCAATTAAGCAAAATATGCCGTTCATATTTTTTACTTTATTGTTTTCCTGTGAGTTGTAAGACACACCCAATATTGTGAATAATAGAAATATCTTCATGATGTTGGCCACAAAGCAGTCTAATAAAAAAATTATTTTGAGGCTTAGTCCATTTATCTTTGTTTCTGAGGAGCCCCCAAAATCTTCAGTAATTCAGAAAACAACAGTTTCTATGAATAAACATACAGCATTTCACAGTAGTATATTTAAATTTTGTTTTCCAACGTAACACCTCACTAGCAGATCAAGCCATCTTCAGAGCCATCAAGATCAAAGCACCAACTGAGCTGACTAACAAACATTTTAACAAACTGATCATCAACCTCTGCTACTAGCCAGGCTATCTCACCAATAAATATAGACAGGTAGGCACTACAACAAATTTCAAGAAAGAAAAATTCTGTCCGTATCTTGTAACGAGCTCACTGATGACAGCTGAAGGATTGGCTTGGACTTTGTGGGCTTTGCATTTTAACTGACAGAACCATGAACATAAAATATCAACCAGCAGGAGCAATGCATCCATCCTGATCCTGGCATAAATTGACTGAAACTGTAACCAGAGGCTGCATTAACAGACTACCATGAAAGTTCACTGTTTAAGGGGCCCTCAACTTGTTGAAAGTTTTGCACTTAATTCAAACCAGTCTCTACAAAGTGGTCTGTGTCAAAACTTAGCTTTAAAGTCCTTACCACTTCAACTTTTGCAGCCACTGCCATGGAAGTGCAACTGGTCTCTATTCAAGGGATTTTTGATATTTAAATTCTTTAAATTCTACAGTGTTTATACCTAAAAGTAGTGTCTCCATAAGAACATGCAATGCATGTTATTTGCTCTGTTCCTTCAAAAAACCCATCATTCATCTTTAAATAGAGAAAATTTATGCCAAGACAATATACCTACCTCTATGTTCTTAAAATTATTTGTGCTGAAGTATATTAGTGTTTCCCAGTGTATCAGGTTCCTTGGAACTCATTCTAGAAATAAGTAGTACCCTTAATGTATGTCACTCAACATGGTGCTAGTAACTGCAGAAGGAAGAGAAAAGCACAAAATTGAGAGAGAAGAGATAAAAAGTACAGAAATACTAATAGCAAGCAGACTGACTTAACAGTATATGCATGTGCTTTTCTCTACACAAATTTTGTGAAGTAGACAAAATAATATTTATATCAAATAATATATTGGGGAAAAACAAGTGTATCATACTATATCCTGAGACTTTTATCCACAAGTCATCCTAGAACTTCATCTTTCACAGCTGGTTTTACCTTCATCATGGTTTACACATCTGTGTTTTAGTTGCTACTTCAATTTTATGACTCTTGACTCTGTAAAGGAATAAAATAAACCAATAAAGCCTTTCAGAGAGAAAAAAGCCAAACAGCTAAGAGACAGATCATGTCCCACCTACTCCTAACTGAAAACACTTCCTTAACATCAGAGCTAAGATATTTATCTTAATTACTCTGGGCTACCTTCCCACTTTCCTCTTCCTTGGCATAAGTCAGCAGAAGGTGCAACTCCTTCCCTTCACAGACTGACAGGAGAGGATGACACTGAGAACAAGGAAAAGGGTTGAGGAGCTGCATTTCCGTCTTGGTAATAGGGAAAGATTTTTTTTTTCACCTTGCCATTTCTTTGGCAACATAAGCCACACACAAAGCTAAGTGTGGCAGAAAATAACACAGAGATGATCTTCTCGGAGCTGAAAACAATCTTATGTGACAAATAAGTTAATCCACACAAAGTTTCTTCAAAATTTTCTTCTCCTACTACATGAAAAACTGCAGAGTTTCATACAGCTACTTATGCTTAGATCTCACATGGGCAACCAAAGACAACAAAATGACACAATCATTGTTGAAAATTATATTTCATAGTCAATACTGCAGATAGAATGCAGAATTTATATTTTTTTACCTCTTTCAGGCTTTGTAAATATTTGATGTCATCAAATTCAGAACATAATTCTCTCCAATAAAAGATTGCAGAACTTGCTCTATTTAATAAAACCTGAATGAAGTCACAGTGTCATTCACTCTGTCTTCTTTTTTTTCCTGATACAGAAGAATTTAATCTGGTTTAACATTACGGTTGATATAAATGGGAGATTTAATAAAAAAAGGTACTTGCAGTTTAAATGCAGACTTGCAGCTAGAGTACTAGCATGAATTTTTTCCTAAATAGTTTTAGATATTTTGGAGGAGCTTGCTGGAATGAGAACTCATAAATACATAGTCACAAAACTCCAGCTGACATTGTTTCCATTGAAACAATTTACAACATGAAAAATTCTTTTCATATTTTACTTAGTGTAACCCTATGTACTTCTCACAACTCAAGCTTTTGGTTTTTGTTTCCCATCTCTTCCTAAGTGTAGCACATTTCCTTTTCTAAAATTTATGGAGTCACAACAGGAATACTACACCCAGAGCTGCAAAAAAATAGATTTTTATTCTTTGTGGTGCAGACTTCTCCCTAAAGTAGGCACTTTGTGTCTTCTTCAAAGCTCAGCTCATACTAATAAATATAATAAAGAAAATGCTGTATGACAAGAGCAAAAGCTGATTTATGTTAGCCTTACTAGATGGTTCTCACCATAAGCTAAGCAAAGTAGATGGCATTCTGTAGGACATAGCCTCTGTAATGATGCTGGCAGAGTCCTGCTAAAACTATCTGTGCACCAGCTTCAAATGCTGCATAGGAAAAGAAAAAGTGGGATGATGCAGCCTGCTGGATTTCAGTGAGTGCTTTCCTATCACAGGGAAAGATCCAGTCAGCAAGGCCAGAGAAGTCACTTTGAATCATCACAGCAAACATCTATTTAGACCCCACCTATTTAGTAATTCTCTTCCCTCTATCCTCTTCCAATTCTTTCACTGCACCAGATGTATTATTTTTTTTTTCTGCAATGCAAATTTTGTTTATTCAATGTTTAGTTCTATCAACTATGAAGCTGTAAATTCCATTTAAAATTTTAACTACTTCACTGGAGTTATGCAAGCAAATAATCTGTTTTAAATCTATTTTATCTAGTTTGATAAAGGAATTACCATAAAAGGATGAAACAGAATATAGTGGCAGATCCGGCTCACAATCTCATTAAAGCAGTGCACATCTGTGTCTACTTCTGGTTCTAAACAAAACAGCTGAGTGATACAGATACATAACCAAGAATTTGAATGGGATTTAGTCTCACTAAGATAAAGAAGACTTGAAAAAATGCCTGATGCTTACCTTCCAGTGATGGTCAATTTGTACAAAGGAGAAGTCACCTAAATTCTGGCTTCCTAAAAAAAAACCTTTAAAACTTTGATCATAAACAGCTTGGTTTCAACAATATAAACTTATGACCTCAATATCCTTACCTCTCAGTTTCTTTTCCCTTCAAAGAGAAAATAGCCCCTTCCTGATTTAAAATGTATAGCTGAACTATTATCTATTATTTTATGCCACTAAACACCCTTCATGTGAGTGACCGTGATGCTATTTCTATTCTATCTATTACACATTTACATATATCATCCAAATACTTTCAGTATTTCCATACATCAACCCAAAAAAATTTCAGAAATGGGATCCAAACCCAAATTTTGAAACACCCAGATTTGCATTGAAACAACCAATTTTTGTACCCTTAATTAAAACAAATGTTCCACTTATTCAGTGGGAATTTATCTTAGCAAACACAGAAAGATAATGACAAAAGTTTCAAGGAGGAAGACAAGTTGTTTTCCTAACCTACAGGTTCAAAGTATGCAAGTAATTTTCGTCCCTGGTCTCATCTGATTATTAATTCTAGTCTATTATTTGTGAATCAGTACATTTTACACTCTGTCACCCAGTAGGATTGTGATCACCAGCTGTGGAATATCAAAACACAGCAAATGACAGGGAAAAAAATATGAAGCTTGGATTACAATGGGAAAAAATCTAAGAAATAATCCACAGAAAATCAATACATTTTTAGTATTTAATCAATAACTGGATTTATTACTAATATATGTGTGTTATTTTAAAGGTATTGGTGAAACATATTTAAAAGCTTTAAAAGTAATTTTATTACAGGGAATTATGGACTGTAAGGTAAAAATTCTTTGTTATTTGCACTTTACATGATAGTTATTTGTAGCTCAGTTAGAAGTGCTCAAAGATATAAACTCCTTTTAAAGAAATTATTTTTTGTTTTGATTAAAATATCATATAGTATTTTATATTATCTTATCTAGTATCCCATATTATATATTGTACTATCCTCAAGCAGAATTAATACTATTCATTGATCTTGAATACTGTGATCAACAAAATACATTAGCAGAGGCAACCTTTTCATACATTCAGTCATTCTGTTTTCCATTTTGGTAAAATGGTTATGTACATAAAAAAGTTGGTAGGAAACTGTAGTGTCTTGGTTTTTTGCTGCTTTTTCTAAATTTTTCTTTTATTATAATTGCCTTTCACTGCCTAGGAAAGTATTTGTCTCAAAATCCATTTCCACTAGAAATGTTGATGAATACATAGAGAAAATTTTAATTGTGCAGTATTACTCTTTACAATACTTATAGAAACAAGAAACACAGATACATACAAAGCAATTTTCTTAAATATAATCACATGTTTAGTTCTTCAACACAGCCCACTGCATGCTATGTGACACACTAGGAGAACATCTAGATTGAAGAGTTTATTATCCATTCCTCTGTATAATTAATAGCTATTGCTGAAAATTTATGTTGCTCAGCCCAGTATGCCATAAAGATATAATTCTTTAGCAATCAGAGTTAATGAGTCTGAAAATTCAATATTTTCTTTTCACTGTGGACTACACTTTTCCTTCCATTGTCAATATTTCTCAGCTAATTATTTTCTCCAAACGTTCGGGAGGAAAACATCTTTAGGCAGGTTAAAGGCATATGAGTGTACAGGTAATATGCATTTTGCACATGTAAAAGAGGAAACTTTGTGGACATCATAGTTTACTTATAAGCAGGTCTAACTAGTAGTTTAAATTGAAGGAGGAACTCACACTAAACTGAGGCACGGCTTCACTCTTCCATCTTGGCTTAAGACCTTTTCTGATCTGGCCAATATGGTAAATACAATGCTGCTGGGCTGTTGAAAGTGTTTTACTGCTGATCCACAATTTATGATGTGTAACACAAGGAACAAAGTAAGTAAGGAAAAAGTATTGCATAGATAAAATTGCCAAGAAATATACTTATAACTCAAAAGCCAAAAAACTGTACAGACCCAGAAAAGGGCATTCTGCTAGAGGTAAATGCAATGGAGAAATGGTTACTATTATTTTTGTTCATCCTGGCCTGAAGAAATAAAAACTTCACAAGGGAAGAATATTTTAAACAGGAACTGCAGGCACAATGAATTTTTACTTGAGTTTCATTACAGTAAAATTCTTATTAACAAGGAGTTAATTAATATAATCTGTTTATTATTAGGGAAGAGATATCTTTTATAGAGATAGCAAACAAATATATTTTTAAAAAAATTAAAGAAGTAAGTTCAGAAAATTGAGGTTTACCTTGTGCTTTGAAAGTGCAGGAAAAGACAAGAAGAAAGATCTATATTTTGCCAAACTAGGGCAGAAATAAAGAAAAAAAAAGATAAATCATACAATTAAGAAAATAACCTCTATGGAAAAAGACGGCCCAAGACTACAAAATTCATATTCATTTGTGGTCAACAAAAACTAGAAAAGTTAAAATTGTCAATATATAAAAAAAAAACAAAAACCTACTTAAAAAACCCCAACAACTACACAATTATTTCTATATAATTGGAATATATAATGGTTTTGGAAATCTTTCCAAACTACCTTTGTTACCTGTATTTAAGTAAATAGTGATGCCTTAACTTTTAGCTTTTGTATTTTTCAGATACTGGACACCATCTGCCTCAGGCTGCATGAAAAGTATCAACAAAAGTGAATCGAGGGGAAGAAGCAAACCAGGGGAATATTACTTCATTACCTGAAGCTATACTTAGACAATTAACCTCCAATATGCAAATAGATCAAAGTTTTACCTGTCTGAGAAACTCATGACCATTGTCCATCCTGGGTGTAGTGTCTGCAAGGCTTTTGGACTGCCCAAGGTGTATCTATTGAAGGCCTTTAATAAATATTTACTTTATTATTTTAACACTATTCTAGGTAGCCAATCCAAGGCATCAACAATATTAAATATGATCTTTTTTCCCCCTCTAAGTGTTGACAATATCTTCAAAGCAATATGGACATTCATTAATTGAATTAATTAATTATTTGAATTAAATTACTAACTTTTTTCCTCTGGGCTATTGTACTGTCCTTTGCAATTTGTAATTTGTAATTTGTCTATTATAATTCTTCCTTAATTGGCCAGGGAGATGCATCAGGCACAGCATCACCAGCCAGGCAAGGGAGGGGATTATCTTACTCTGCTGTGCACTGGGGCAGCCTCACCTCAAATGCTGGGGGCAGTTGTGGATGCCACAGTACAAGGAAGATATAAAATTATTAGAGAGTGTCCAAAGCAGGGCTAGGAAGATGTTGAAGGGTCTAGATGGGAAGCAGTATGAAGAGCAGCAGAGGTCACTTGGTCTGTTCAGTCCAGAGACAAGGAAAGTGAGGGGAAATCTCACTGCAGTTACAACTTCCTTGTGAGGGGAAGTGGAGGGACAGGCACTGATCTCTTCATTCTTGTTACCAGTGACTGGACTTGAGGAAATGCCATAAATATCTGTCAAGAGAGGTTTAGGTTGGATATTAAGGAAAAATTCTTTACCAGAGAGTGGGTTGAGCACTGGAACAGGCCTTCCCAGGGAAGTGGTCATGTCACCAGCTTGAAAGAGTTCAAGCATCTGGACAACACTCCCACATGGCACAATGAATGACTCGGGAATGTCATGTGCAGGGTCAGGAGCGGGGTTTCAATGACTATTGTGGGTCCCCTTCAGCTCAGGGTGGTCTAAGACTGCGAAAGTTCATGTTTTTCCATTGCACTTTGGCTTATGGAATTCAGGGACTCAGAACTTTCACTGAAAGTATTTCCTTATTCTCTACTCAGAATAAACCTAAAGCGCATAATTATCTTCAAATTTTTGCACCAATGTTGTATTTCTGACTTGGGCCAGAATTTGTTAAAAATGGTAGATTTCTTTTAGACATGAAATTCCTGTTCTCCAGATTTTAAGGGCTTATGAGAGTCATATGAGAGTGTAGAGATCAAATTACCTTTGTTTGGATTTAATATGTAGAGGAGTCTGTTGCACATTTTAGGGTTTCTTAAAAAGAAGGAAGCATTTATTTTCTTTATAATGACATAAACAGAAGTTTTGCAGTTGTCAGACAGATGGTCAAATGTCTTAACACTATTAATGAGTTAATAAAAAAAAGCCTATTAGTCTTAACCAGAATGAAAATAAAGAAAAAGCATAAAACGATTAAAAGTTACTGGAAATAAATAAAAAATGTTTTGTATTTAAAAATCGCTTTCTTTGTGGCTTTTTTGTAAACTTTTGCAGATTTGTACACATAAAAAATTTCTTTTCAGCAATTTCACTTTCCTTCTACTGACCAGCAGGTCAAGCTTCCTCTGGCTACTGAAACTATGTTAGAAAAAATCCACATCTATTACTGCAAAGGATGCTTGCTCTGGTTGTTGGTTTTTGCTTGTTTGTTTTTTTAATAGAGACTCCTAACAGGTATTTGGATTTCATTGTGATGGTATTGTACAGAAAAATTAGTGCCTCTGCCCAGTAAACTTCCATTTCCATATATCTAGAAGGACTTGGCAAGCCAAAGGACAGAAAACAATTGAACAGAAGATCACATGAGTCATGAAACTGACCCACAGTCAACAACTATGATAGTTAGAGCTGGCTGTCTTAGATAATGCCAAGAACATCATGGCTTTAAATGGCATATTTATAGGTGGATATATATAGACATTATAGTAGATATATATATGTATGTATATACACATGTGTCTCTATATATATATATATATATATATATATATACACACATATATACATATATCTATGTATATGTGTGTGTGTATANTATATATATATATATATATATATATATATATACACACATATATACATATATCTATGTATATGTGTGTGTGTATACATATACATGGTATATATATATATATATATATATATATATATATATATATACACATTTCTTAGTTATTAGTGGTCTTATAATTTCTACCAGAAATTATGATATATCATGAAGAATTTTCACTATATTCTGTGGAATCAAAGATGGTGTGGCAAGCAGATCTGTAAATATATAATAAGATGGGAATTTATCATATTCAATTTATTCCCTGTTTATGGAACAGTAGAATTCGGACCCTCTAGAGTTCATCTTGTCTAACTCCCCTGCTCAAGTGAACTGTGTTCTGATGGCTTTTCAGTATCTCCAAGAAAGGAGACTCCAGAAGATCTCTGAGAAAACTAGTGAGACTCAGAGAACAGATTAAACTTTATTATCTCCCTAAATGTTAGCTGCAACTATTCTTCTATTTGAATAAACCATTCCAAAAGAGTAATCTTTTATCCGAAAAAAAGGGAAATAATGTATGCAAGATAAATTGCATTGATATGTTTCCATTAAAATATTGTAGTCCCACACATATAAAATGTTTGACTGATTATACATCTGCAGTTGTTTGAAGATCTTTTTTTTTTTTTAATATGACAGACAAAATAATTCTCAATGTAGTTTTTAATCTTATTTTTAATATATCCTCTTACATTAAATATTGTACCAGTAAAGACACAAACAACTTGTAGAGTACCTGGGCAGGTTGAATTCAAGAAGGGTTAAATTGAGAGCTGCTATTGATTTATGGAATTGGACTGGACTTGCATTTTGGGCAGAAAACATAATGACAAGAGCTAAAATAAAACTGGATCTACCATATGGTCTTTTCCCATTTCCACTCCTATTACAAAAATACCATTAGAAGTACAAATTTAATTCATTTGAGATTCTGCTTCATGTGACCAAGGGTAGAAATTCCAAACAACTACAACTAACACTGTTCATTATGGTGTGATTTTTAGCCACATATCTGCAAAGCAAGTGTTTCAGCAATGCAGCAGAGGTTTAAAAGTCATGATAATATAAAACAGTTATTCTGCCATGGAATGGTGAAGTCTGGAAGACCCCTTTCAAATTCATCTGGTCCAATCCACCATGCCTAGAAGAGGGTCCCCTTGAGCAGGTTGCCCAGGCCAATGTCCAATCTGAGACTGAGTATTTCCAGGGATGGAGACAGCAGCACTCATCTTGACAAATTGTGAGTGTTTGATCACTTTAAAAAGATTTTCTCCTTTTCAGCTTGTGAAAGTTACCTCTTGTTTTATCACTGGGCCTCACTGAGAGAAGTCTGACTCCACCTTCTTCACTTCCCCCATAAAATTCCTCTGAGCAATCTCTTTCTCAGACTAAACAAGCCCACATTTGTGACCGTCTTATTTATCTAAACTTTTCCTGACAATTTTGTATTTCTTCTACAAAGCTCTTCCCTGTTCCAGACTTCCTCTCCAATCTCAGGGTCCTGAGACTGTTAAATGTTTGTCTTATGGACATTCTTATCAGAAAAGACTGAGGAATAGAAAGCAATACATTTATTCTGTTCCAAAAAATGTATTCAAGTAAAGCAGCGTTTCCTTTTGTGGAAAAATATGTTTTCTATATGCTGTTTTCTCTCTCATTTCCCATCTATTGATATATTCCAGGAATACTTAACATTATAAAATTAAAGAGATCACTCATTTGACTAGTAAATGTTAAGTGGTATTCTTTTTGTCAGTTCATTGTATGCTTTGAGTAGCAAATAAAAAAACAGTAACAGAAATATTAAATCAAAGATGATTCTTGCTGTTTAAATTAGCCATCTTCAATTTATAAAGGTTTTTTGTTGGTTTGTTTGCTTGTTTTGGTTTTATGTTTTTGGGTTTCTTTTGGCTGGGAAGATTATATTTTTGTGTCTTCAAAAACAGTAGTTGAGAATTCAGATCATACCTACGATTAGACAAGAATCATGTTCANGTCAATGGCATCCATACAGTCCATGTTTACATGGACACTGATAAATGTGCATCTATCCTTCATTTTTGATATATCCCCTGTATCAATACAATCAGTTATCTCATCTCTGTGATTAATCAAGTTGGTCAAGCAAGATTCAGCTTTGATAAAACCAGTGGTTGTTCCTAACAGTGTATTCCTGGGTTTGGAAACTGCTTTTAAGAGGATTTTTTTTCATTTCCTCCCTGGATGAGGTTGAGAAGAGGCTGATAAACTTGTGGCTCTTGCCCTTTTTTAATATGAAGCTATCTTTTCCCAGTTGTGTTGCCACAACCTTTTAGAAGGCATTCCCACAGTGACACCAGACACCTCTTTCATCATCCTTGGGTGTATCCTCTGTGGCCTCATGGATCTATGTGTGTCTTGGTGAGCTTAGTGCTCTCTGCTTTGAATTCCCTTTCATAGAAGCACTGCCTTCATCCCACAGACCCTGAGAGGAGGCTCAGAGACTGGGGTGCTGGAAGGCAGCTCCTGGCAGTGAAAGGGCACTGAGTATCCTGTAAGTTCCTTGTCAGTATGCCCCTCTTCCAGCTCACCTTTTCCTCAGCCTTATCTTTGCTACTAATGGAAATCCATCTGGTTGATCTCCTTTGCTTATTTAAGCTCTAGTTGAGTTCTGGACTTTTGACATGGGGAGATGCTCAAGACATTGCTTTCTTGGGCCACTCATAGAACTACAGAGATGTTTCTCTTCTCCAGTTCCAGCTGTGTATCCTGTTTGTTTTGTCTGAATCCATGGTATTCTCAATTTTTATTGATTTTATTGTCCACTGATTGTGGATGGCTCGTGTGCTGTGATGGTTGGCATTCTCCTTCCATGACAGTTTCCAGGGGGTCCTGTCAAAAAGATTCCCAAACAAGATGCATATCTCTGTCCTTTCCCATGTTCCTCTCTTCCTACCCCACACATCTTGCCAGTTTGTGGAAGTAAAACAGAAAGTGTAAGGGGTTTCAGATCTGTCAATAGGAGAAATTTCCAAAGTGAATTAATAATAACACCTCTGATAAGACATTATCACATTCTAGCTTTTAGCTACAAACCTTCAAACTCCACTTGAAACTCATACATAGATAGAAAATTAAACCTGTGATAGATAAAAAAGCCTACAGCCAAGGAGAATTACTCCTGATGTAGCTGATGAGCTTATTGCTGAAGATAACACTATAATAAGTTCTAAAAATTTAAATGATGGGGATGTATCATTTTAGATTTCAGAAATAACAAAAATTATTTTTTCAAATATAGCTGCTCAAAAGGGCAGTTCCAGCTCCAAGGCCAATCTCATTAGCTAGAAATCGAATGAACAATAAGATGAAGGTTACTTCCTTGCAATTTTAATAAGAGGTCAATGGAAGGCCAACCTAATTTCCTGCAGTCTTTACTCAACAGCATTAGTTAGTAAAATCAACCTTTATTTAATCTTGAATTCAGTTATTTCAGGCATTAATTTTTTTTTATTTCAATGAATAAATCCATCAGAGAAAAGCATATTAATTTCACCAAGATAATTTTGTAATTTAGAGACTAGCAAATTACTAAGTTACATGCCTCCAAATTCACAGTATCCGAATTGATACTGAAATTTTTGCTTTGCTTTTTTCAACCTTAAAAAGGATAAGGAAAAGAAACCTGATAAATTTCTTGGTTCCCTATAAATGGCAGATAATATCTGGCAAGTCCTTAAAAAGATTTAAGTGAAAAAGTAGAATGTAGCTCTTGGAATAAAGGCATATCAATCCCAGTTGATATCTGAATTTCTAGACCAAAAGCCTAACCAAATTATCTGTTTCAGTGCCTTGTCAGCAAAATAGCATTTACTCTCTTAATATTTTGCAAGCCAGACATTTCATTGCTGTGCCCCTGAGAGTGAAATTCTGTTTTGCCTGGAGAAGTCAAAGTGAGAAGTGAGCTTTCATCTTCACGTTTTAGGCAACGTCCTTCTAACTTACATATGTGGCTTACTTAACGAAAGGTCTCAAAACATAGTGATGCCTTAAGTTTTATCTTTCATATTTTGTACATTTGTACAGATTCTGTACTTTTTGTGCAACTCTGAACTTCCTATAAAGTGTTACCAAGTTATCTTCACAGTTTAGTTAGACAAAATAATAATTTTCCAGCCTGAGAACTCAAAAAGTACAAACAACAGCAGATTGAGGAGAGCAATCCAGGAGGATGAGATTTCATAACCTGAAGCTGTAATTGCACAATATGTAAATGGACCAAAACATATAAAGGGTGAAAACTTGTGACACCCTGTACATCTTGGGTCTGTCTAGGGTAGAGCCATGTCTGGGCTCTTGTACTGCCCAAGGTGTATCCTTTAAAGGCCTTTGAATAAATACCTACTTTGTTCCTATAACACTGTCTAGCCTCTGTTCCAGGTCAGTCTCTTTAGGCATCAAAAGAAGCCAATGAATGAGTCTGCCTGCTTACTATTACAGTGCCTTCAACTGCTAATCATTCTTGGGAGAAGGAAAAACCTTTGAAATTGCCATAGATTTGGAAATGCCAAAACTGCATTTCGGTCTTGTCTCTGATTTGAAGCCTACAAATCACTAACAATCCTGTTTGTGAACTATTTTATGTTTTATTTCCATACTTAATTTATTCCCATACATACATATAATTTCTTTCTACCTCAAAAATGAAGGTAAACCTGACCTTAAAATATATGGTTTCTAAATCTTGTCTGAATAATTGAAAGAATTAAAAAGGGAGATCTGTACTTGATTTTTTTCACTTCTCTCACTGCCAGCATTTTGTGAGAAATTGCACAGTAAGTATCTAGACAGCAAGTAGTCTGTATAGAAGGATAAGGAGATAGAAATAGAAAAATATGAATATTTTAAGGATATAAAACGGTTGCTCAGATAGGATGAAAAGAAGGACTTCAGTTAAGATGACAATAATAGGAAAAGGAACAAAAAGTAGAAGCAATAGGTGAAACAAAGAAAAGAGAGAGAACAGATAAACATTACTAGTTATTCACCTGGTGCTAATCATAAAAAAAAGTATTGTCTCAGTAACATAAAACCATTAAAAAACCTCATGTCAGAAAAAAATTAAGCTGGAGGGACTCTGTAAATAATAATGACCACTAAATGCTAGTACAGTAGAATAAGTCACCCTAACACAATTTCTAGTTAAAACAAACATTTCTGTGAATTCATTGTCAGTAGAATATTCATAATGTAAATCACCTCCACTGCATTCTTAATAGGCAAAATTCCTGGCCCACCAAAATGTCAGCAAGAGGAAGAAAAGATACCTGCAGTAAAACAGCTAAACCCTTCAAGACACAAATGAAACTTGAGATTCTTGAACCACAGAAGACTTATAGTGGTATCTCAAAGGTTTTTGTAGATATGTGTGTGTCCATTTGCACCAGTTCCTAGACAGTTCCTAGAGTGTCAAAAAAGAGGGTGAAACAGAGACAGAAAACAGCTCCCTTCTGTTTACCTTGTCTTCCCAGCAGCTACTGAAACAAACAAAAAAGACTGCATCTTCCTAGAGGCAACATTTTTAATTGCCTCCAGTGAATAATGGGTGTTGCTGGCTCTTGCAATACCTCTTGAGGTATATGATACTGTTCCAAACACGGGTTTGAAATACTCCTGTCCTCAGGGTTCAGTACTTCTTGGGTGCTTTTGTGTTGTAGCTGTTAACCTGGTATTCCAGAAAACACAATTTGGTTGCTGGTTCTCAGTTAGCCACGCTGGCACAGGGCAGGGATTTCCTCCAGTGAGCAGCGGGGTGATTAAAAGAGACCTCTGGGGAGTATGACAAACAGGAGCAGGCAAATGGGGGCATGGCACATCCCTGAGTGTGTGGCACATCCCTGAGGGCGTGGCACATCCCTGAAGGGCGTGGCACATCCCTGAGGGTGTGGCACATCCCTGAGGGCGTGGCACACCTCTGAGGGTGTGGCACATCCCTGAAGGGCGTGGCACATCTCTGAGGGTGTGGCACATCCCTGAGGGTGTGGCACATCCCTGAAGGGCGTGGCACATCCCTGAGGGCGTGGCACATCTCTGAGGGCGTGGCACATCCCTGAGGGCGTGGCACATCCCTGAGGGTGTGGCACATCCCTGAGGCTGTGGCACACCTCTGAGGGTGTGGCACATCCCTGAAGGGCGTGGCACATCTCTGAGGGCGTGGCACATCCCTGAGGGTGTGGCACATCCCTGAGGGCGTGGCACATCCCTGAGGGTGTGGCACATCCCTGAAGGGTGTGGCACATCCCTGAGGGTGTGGCACATCTCTGAGGGCGTGGCACATCCCTGATGGTATTGCACATCCCTGAGGGTGTGGCACACCTCTGAGGGTGTGGCACATCCCTGAAGGGCGTGGCACATCCCTGAGGGTGTGGCACATCCCTGAAGGGCGTGGCACATCCCTGAGGGCGTGGCACATCTCTGAGGGTGTGGCACATCCCTGAGGGTGTGGCACATCTCTGAGGGCGTGGCACATCCCTGATGGTATTGCACATCCCTGAAGGGCGTGGCACATCCCTAAGGGTGTGGCACATCCCTGAAGGGCGTGGCACATCCCTGAAGGGCGTGGCACATCTCTAAGGGTGTGGCACATCCCTGAAGGGCGTGGCACATCCCTGAGGGTGTGGCACATCTCTGAGGGCGTGGCACATCCCTGAGGGTGTGGCACATCTCTGAGGGCGTGGCACACAGTTTGCACCGCAGTTCACACAGGCAGGGCAAGCGGGCAGGGTTGCAGGTTTCCTCCTGCTAGTGGGGCTTTTCCACGATCAAAAACTGCAGTTCGTAGAAGTGTATGTAACCAAATAGGACCATCAAAAAATATGCATCTGTCCAGCCCGCTTCCTGTGCAGAGTGTTTGAGCTCATCAGTAGTACCAGAGGGTGTTGCAGAAGAAGCCTGCTTGTGGTGTCAGCAGGTGAATGATCTCCTTCTCTTGGTGGCTGAGCTCAGGGAAGAAGTTGAAAGACTAAGGAACATTAGGGGAGCTGAAAGGGAAATAGATTGGTGGAGTTCCGTGTAGGATATGGGGTGATAATTATTACAGTGGTTAAGGCTCATGCTCACCAGAAGGCCCTTTGGGGAAGGCACAGCCGCAGGCTGGAGGGTTGGGAATTGGCTGAGGAGTGAGGCGGCTGTGAGGAGGAGAGNGTCGGTTAGTGACAGCTGGGAGAGAGATTGTGATTGGCTGGAGGAGCGAGCGGACGGCATATGAGCAGGAAGGTGATTGGATGGTGGAATGTGTGGGCAGTGTATGAGCAGGAAGCTGATTGGATGGTAGGAGGCATGGACAGCAGTGCTGTGGCTGTGCCAGCCAATGGGTGCCCTCTTTCAGTTCTGTTAGGCTTCGGTGTGGTTTCAGTTACGTTGAGTAGGGATTAAAGGTACAGAAAAGCAAGATTTTTGCAATAAAGTGATCTCCTTCAGATGCATAAGGGGGTCCATGTTGCTTTGCTCCCCATTGCTACAGTTCGACCCTTCCATCCCTCAGGGAGGCCCATCAGGAGACAGACGACTCCCATGCTTCCCACTGCCTGGCAATGGGAGAACACCTGATGGATGAAGGAGTGCGGAAATGGGTCCCTGCTCTGGGAGGTAATGAATATTCCACCCAACCCACATCACCTACTCAGGTGCTACTCTGGAATAGGTGTGAGGCCCTGGAGCTGGATGGTGAGCCAGACGATTTAGAAGAACACGATTTGCCCAATGGGCCCAATTACGCTTCACCTGTTAGACAGACCACCACCTCTGACATCAAGAGAAAAGAAGAGCAGTCCCAGTGGGTGACTCCCTTTGAGGGGAACAGAGGCCCCATATGTCAAAGGGACCCGTCCCACAGGGAGGTGTGCTGCCTCCCTGACGCCCAGGTATGGAATATCACTGAGAGACTCCTGGGCTGATCCAGCCCTCTGATCATTACCCACTGCTGATACTCCAGGCTGGCAGTGATGGGATTGAAAAGAAGCACATCAGGGCTATTAAAAGTGTTCTGCTTAGTTCCTTTGGTGGCAGAGAAAAACAATGAAAAGAATAGCAGAGCTCACATTGTCAACAAGTGCCCCCATGGTTGGTGTCATCAGCAGAATTTTGAGTTCTTTGATCATGGGTCAACTTCTACAGCACCCAGCCTGCTGGAACTGGATGGCTGCACCTCTCAGTTAAGGGCAGAAGGATTTTAGCTCATGAACTGGCAGACCTTGTTGAAAGGGCTTTAAACTACATTTGAAGGGGAACGGGGATGAAGCTGTCCTCTCTGGAAGCAGGCCCAAGGGTGGTAAGCCTGACTTAGGGGTGGAATCAGTAGCCCAGCTAAGGTGCCTGTACACCAATGCACACAGCATGGGTAGTAAGCAAGAAGAGCTGGAAGCCGTGGTGCCACAGCAGAGCTGTGATGTAGTTGCCATTGCAGAAACATGGTGGGGTGACTCACAGAGCTGGAGCACTGCACTGGATGGCTACAAGCCCTTCAGAAGGGACAGGAAAGGGAGAAGACACAAAGGGGTGGCTATCTGTATGAGGGAGGTTTGTGATGCCACGGGTATTGAAACTAATGAGGTTGAATGATTACGGGTAAGAATAAAGGGCAAGGTTAGCAAGGCTACCATCATACTGTGAGTGTTATCATCCACCCATCCAGGAAGAAGAGGTAGACAATTTGTTTTATAAGTAGCTAGAGAATGTTTCAGGATCACCAGCTCTTGTTCTCATAGGTAATTTCAACATACAACATATTTGCTGGGAATTTAACAAAGGAAAAAAAAGGCAGTCCAGGAAGTTTTTAGAGTGTGTGGAGGATAACTTTTTGTCCCAGCTGGTGAGTTAGCCCACTAGGGCAGGGACTGTGTTAGATCTGCTGTTTGCAAATAGAGATGGGCTGGTGAGAGGTGTGGTGGTTGGAGGTCACTTGGGGCACTGTGATCATGAAATTATAGAGTTCTTGGTATTTGGTGACATGAGGAGGAACATCAATAAGACTTTTACAGTGGACTTTCAGAGGGTGGACTTTGGCCTATTCAGGAGACTTATTCAGGGAATTCCTTGGGAAGCAGCCCTTCAAAACAAAAGAGTTCAGGAAAGGTGGGTGTGCTTCAGACCAGAGATCTTGAGGGCACAGGAGCAGACTGTCCCTGTGTGCCCAAAGATGAGTCAATGAGGCAAACATCCAGCCTGAATGGGCAACGAGGTACCTAGGAATAAAAAGAAGGTGTATCATCTTTGGAAGTTTTTAAGGGGGTTGCTAGGGCATGTAGGAAAAAATTAGGGAAGCCAAAGCTCAGTTTGACCTTAATCTGGCAACTTTTGTAAAGGACAATATAAAGTGTTTTTACAAATATATTCATGTCAAAAGGAAGGGTAAGACCAACCTTTATTTTCTACTGGTGAGGAAGGGAACTTAGTAACTGCAGATGAGGAGAAGGCAGAAATGTTTAACGCCTTCTTTACCTCAGCCTTTAGTGGGAAGATGCTTGTCCTCAGGACAGCTGTCCTCCTGGGATGGCAGATGGTAAATCCATGGCCCCCAATGGGATCCATCCCAGGGTGATGAGGGAGCTGGCAGATGAGCTTGCAAAGCCTCTCTCCATCATTTAGCAGCAGTCCTGGGACACTGGAGAGGTTCCAGATGACTGGAAGCTGGCCAATGTGACACCCATTCATAGAAANGGTGGCAAGGAGGATCCTGGGAACTGTAGAGCAGTTAGCCTGACCTCAGTATCTGGGAAGGTTATGGANCANTTTATACTGAGTGCCATCACACAGCACTTAGAAGATGGCCAGGGCATCAGACCCAGCCAGTGTGGGTTTAGGAGGGGAAGGTCATGTTTGACCAACCTGATCTCCTTTCATGACCAAGTGACCCACCTGGTGGATGCAGGAAAGGCTGTGGGTGTTGTGTATCTGAACTTCAGCAAGGCCTTTGGCACTGTCTCCCACAGCACACCCCTGGAAAAGCTGCAGCCCCTGGCTTGGGCAGGAGCACTCTGTGCTGGGTTAGGAACGGGCTGGATGGCCAGGCCCAGAGAGTGGTGAATGGTGCTGCATCCAGATGGGGCATCAGTCACCAGTGGTGTCCCTCAGGGGTCTGTGCTGGGGCCAGTCCTGTTCAATATTTTCATTGATGACATGGATGAGGGTATTGAGTCCTTCATCAGTAAATTTGCAGATGACACTAAGCTGGGAGCATGTGTCGATCTGTTGGAAGGTAGGAGGGCTCTGCAGAGAGACCTGGAACAGTTGGATGGATGGGCAGAGTTCAATAAGATGAAGTTTAACAAGTCCAAGTGCAGAGTCCTGCATTTTGGCCACAGTAATGCCCTGCAGTGTTACTGGCTGGGGTCGGTGTGGCTGGACAGTGCCCAGGCAGAAAGGGACCTGGGGGCACTGACAGACAGCTGACTGAACATGAGCCAGCAGTGTGCCCTGGTGGCCAAGAAGGCCAATGGCCCCTGGCCTGGATCAGGAATAGTGTGTCCAGCAGGAGCAGGGAGGTCATTGTTCCCCTGTACTCAGCACTGGTGAGGCCACACCTTGAGTGCTGTGTCCAGTTCTGGCCCCTCAGTTTAGGAAGGACGTTGAGACGCTTGAGTGTGTCCAGAGGAGGCAACAAGGCTGGTGAGGGGCTTGGAACACAAGCCCTGTGAGGAATGGCTGAGGGAGCTGGGGCTGTTCAGCCTGGAGAAAAGGAGACTCAGGGGTGACCTTATCATTCTACAGCTTCCTGAAAGGAGGTTGTAGGCAAGTGGGTGTTGGTCTATTTTCTCTAGGCAGCAACTGAGAAAACAAGAGGACACAGTCTTAAGCTGAGTCAAGGGAAACATAGGTTGGATATAATGAAAAAGATTTTTACAGAAAGAGTTATAAAGTACCAGAAAGGTCTGCCCGGGGAGGTAGTAGAGACACCATCCCTGGATGTGTTTAAAGAAAGACTGGATGTGGCACTTGGTGCCATGGTCTACTTGAGATGTTAGGGCATGGGTTGGACTCAATGATCTTGGAGGCCTCTTCTAACCTAGTGATTCTGGTGATCTGCAAAATTCTTTTTTCTTTTCTTTTCTTTTCTTTTCTTTTCTTTTCTTTTCTTTTCTTTTCTTTTCTTTTCTTTTCTTTTCTTTTCTTTTCTTTTCTTTTC
>OAMK01000710.1:1081097-1108419 GCA_900205225.1 Saxicola maurus maurus
CTTATATTTTCTTTCTTTATGTTTTCTTCCTCTCCTTTTTATTTTCCTTTCTCCTTCCTTTTGTCATTCATTCCCTTTTTTCTTTCTTGTATTTTGCTTGTTAGTTTCTCTTGATCATGCCTGGCTGTATTTTGAATCTCAGTTTTCTGTTTCTCTGTGGCTGTATCACCCTAGCAGAGGCCTCAGCTCTCTAACTGAAGAAATAATAATAACAACATTGCTGCATTTCCCTTCTTATGTGAAAATAGATGATGACAGGTGCATGTGCCTCTCTGAAAGTTTGTCTTCTCTGAGATGCAAGGGTCAAAGTTTTATCAGCTTGGGGTCATCAGCCCATTATAACTGATTAATGGAGCACTCACCAGAAGAACAAGGACATTGTGGATGCTGTGTCACAGTTGCTGTGCTATATCAACTTTCTAAAAGCCTTCCAAGGTGTGCATTAAAAGTTGACTAATAACAAATTACAAGCTTACAGGAAAATCACCTTTTCTCCATTAGACCAAAATAAAAGCAGGTATCTGGAAAAAAGATGAAAGAAGAACTACAATACCTTATTACACCTTTTAGAGGATACCAATTTCACAGTGCCTGAAGCCTAAGAAGCTGCTGAGATAGATGGTCAAAATCATAAGGGGAAGTAAGAGGGAAGATGCTCGCAATGCCTTCCTTTAATCTACTTCTTTCAAACAAAGGCAAAAAGAGTATTTAAGGGAAACTGAGGAAGACATGAAACAGGAGGAAGGACAGCAAGGAGAGATATGTTCCTCTTCTGCTACTCCTAAGCTTCCATCTTAGTGCTTCATACAGCAAAGAACAAATAGAGAGTTCTTGCTGCCTCTGATGTAACTATCATTTAGTCTTGCCTTTGGAGAGAGAACAGAAAGGGTGTGCATTCCAAAAGAGACTGTAAGCCAGGCCACAGGAGTATGTGTTAGAAGACCACAACACTTTGACAAGAATTCTCCTATCATTGCTCTGCCATCTCAACCACCACAATCCTTCTCACTGGCTTATTTCTGCCAGACTGATTGAGGCTGCCTGGGCTTGAGAAAAGCTGCATGTGTGGCTGTGCGAATAGGTCTGGAAAAAAAAAGCAATCTTAATTGTTACCTGCATGAAACTCTTTCTCAGCTCAGGACCATTGCTGCTGCTGTCAGATGCAAATTCCTGAATCACAGTTCCTCCTCTTCTTCCTCTTTGTACTCAGAAAGCCATATACAAGTTTGACAAACACAAAGAAAATTCCACACTCAGCTAAGCTAACCAGCAAGCAGCAAGCTGGTGAGACAAAGCCTCTCTCTCTGAAATACTTTGTGTAAATCTTAAAGGATTTAGGTAACTTCTAAGTATCCAATATGTGAAAATAATAATAAAAAAAACAAACAGATTTTTTAAATTCACATACAAAACAATATAAACACAATAATTGATTTCTGGCCTTTAATTTGATATCAGTTTTAGTTATCTCACTTGCACTTCACTTCAGGAACTTCCTTGGTTGTTATACTCTGAAAAACAGGAGAGTATGTTCTTCAGGTTCCTGGTTTGTCATAGTAGAATGATTTTGATCTTCCCAGCCTAATCTTGCCAACATAAGTCTTCACAAATGCCTGATTTAGAATCAAATTGCATTTTGCATCCAGTAGAACATTTTAGAGCAATTCAAGTAGTAAATATGAGATAATTTAAAATGAAAAACAAGAAGAGGGTAAAAAAGAGATGTCCTGAGTGCTTTTAGCTGTTTCTTCTGACAATGCTTACTGAGACTCCACATCAGTACTCTGGAATCTGAGTTGGTTAAATTGGTTCAAAACCTACTGCAATCTACATAAGAGTGTGAGCTTGCAGATATCCTGTAGTAAATCAAGAGCACTGACCTTGTCTGCACCTTTGCAGCTTGGTGAGAAATAGGCGATAGGTGAGAAATTGGTGATAAACAGTTCTGCAGATCTGTGTGAAATACAGAATTGCTATTTAGTGCATGCAATAACACACTGTGAAGAATATTGCCTGATATTGGGAGTTCTAACCTGAGCTTTTCTTGATTAAATGCCTAAATGGATGATACGTGAGCAGAATCAGGATTTTCCTTTTATCATCCTTCCATTTTGATTTTCAGGTTGATAGTGATATCTTACTTATTTTGAAAAACATGTATAGGTCTGTGTATTTGAATTAGAATATAATTGAAAGAAATATCTTGACATCACACATAGGTCACAGCACTAGGGAAACAAAAATTTGCAGGTTTGTGATTATTTTTTTTTATCTCTGTTAGGAGAGGTCATTAAATACTGAATGCTGTTTTTTTCCTATTTGCTGCTCAGAAATGACAGAGGACTATGTAGCTTTGGTTTGTTGTTTTAGGATTTTATTTTTTTTTTGGTACTGCGTAATGTTTTCTTGCTTGTTTTATGCTCCTGCAGCTAAGAGTTTCAGGAAGTTGTTAAAAAAACAAAAACTGTTTTCTTTTGTTGTCTTTTGCTTGTCTTTTTCTAGATGAGAACAAACGTTGATTTGAAAAGCTAACTGATTTGATATAATCTTTAATTAAGTACATTCTATTGGTAATTTGCTGCAGACTAGTTATTTCTGTGACAGGTATACATTTGTCTTTGCCCTTTAGGCCATCCCATCACAGAAAAAAATTGACTCATTTTTCAGAAGAATTCAAAATGGAGAAGTTATATTCATTCTTCTCCTTCCACTACATTCTTACTCATTATCTCTCAGGTCTTATAAGTTGTCTGTCACAGGCTGCCTGAAACATCATGCATCTACAGATCAAGAAGCATTTTCAGTAAAACTCATGAGGTCTTAATTCCACTAGATGGAAAATCTACTCAGATAATACAGGAAAGAGGCACAAATCCATCCAAGTTATAGAAAAAGCAGAGCCTTTGCTTTCTAAGACTCTTTTATATTTCACTTGTGTGTTTGAAATTCAGATGTCATTCAGCCTATTAATCTGTCTTCTGTCCTGTGAATGGTTGAAAAATCTCTCTCTGACGTGGTTCAGAAGTTTGCCAGTCAATGGTTTTTTCTTAGCTTTTTGGAAAACAAGTGAATACCAAAAAGATTAAGAATTTTTGCATACAGGTATGACAAATATATCTATGTACATATACCTTAATGTCACATTTCAGTTCTTGAATTGTTGACAAATATTACTTTCCTGTTTATATGGAAATTCCACCCATATTTTTTAAAAACATGCAGAATGAGTATGTTAGACTACAACCTGAGTCCTCATTTTCTCTCAGTAACTACATGCTCAAAGTATCTGTAGATAACTTATTTTGCACATTTTGTGCAAATGGCATTTGCATTCGATACAAGTTTTATTGGTCTCTGAATAAATAAAAATTTGCCAAGTTACAGCTAAGTGGTTTACAGCCATGTAGAGATAAAAAAATGAGATGAGCAATTTACCTACAACTGTCCTCAGTCATTCCAAAATTTTGCTTTCCATATCAACCACTGCTCTAGATGTTCATTATGCAGAATTCTTCACTAAATAATTTCTGCTAATGACTCTGAAGCTGGAACTCCTCAGAGAATAAATAACTGAAACTCTGTAAATGTTAAATGTGTTGCCTAGTTCTGGTTGGACGACAAGATCACTCAGGATTATATATTTTACTTTAATGTGGGTAAGATTAAAATCTAGAATTTGGCCTGTTTGCATTGAAATCTCTTATCTGTCAATTCTTCCATTTGTATCAGCTGTCCACCAGTTATCCCTTCTCTAGCTTTATTGCTGATATCAGAAGCACTCTGTGAATTCCTTTCACACTTTTGCTGTTGAGGCTCATTCCCACAGCTACCCAAAAATACCCAGGCTGAGAGAGAGAAAATTATGAGGTAATTTTTCTTTGCAAAGCTTCCCTACGCAGCGAGTGGTCTCTGCCTGTTTTTCCTGCCCACCCTTGACCACCACGAGTTAAAAAGACCAGAAGGTTTGTCTGATAATGGATCTACAAGAAATGAAAGACTCAAGAGAAGATAAAACCTCTGCCCATGTCTGGATACTCTCTGCCCATGTCTGGATACTTGGATTGCTATTAGGACAAAAAGAGAGCATTTGGTATCATAGACAGCATTTATTACTTAATACAATTTTTAATGGCAGCAGGGAAAATGCTCCTTCCCTGCAGACAGACATGTCCAGCATGTTGTTATTTCAATGAGAGAGCATCACACACTACTGACTCAGACACTGAAACTATTCTGGTTTTATTTGGTTTTTTAATGAGTTGGAAATAAAATACAAGACTTTTGCACCACAAGTGAGTTTAGTAGATCAGTTTTAGAAAGGGGAGGAAATCCCTTTATTACTCAGAGAGAATATGTCTTAAAAAGCGAAAAGTAAGGCTTTGTTCTGTTTAGACTCCAATCCACAAAAATCCCCAGCTGGCTTAATTCTGTAATTTTCAAGAATGCTCTGCACACACCTATTGGCCTAATTTATCTACCAAACACAACTTTAAATAAAGCTGTAGCATCTTTTGACCGATGGGATTTTTGCACATTCCTGGACAGACCACAGAATCTGTGCTTTTTCTACCAATGCTGGTGGAAAAAACCTTGAAGCTCTTCAGCTTGATGCACAAAGTTTCTCATACTGAATTTACCACTTATTTGGAACTCATAATCTTCTAGCTCTTCTGGGAAGCTCTGCTGCTTTTTTTTTTTTTTTTTTTGTGTGAGGTTGTCCAGCCCAGCTCTTTTCACTATGGCACAGTGACTCATCCACTTGTAACACAACTTGGCACATTAAGTTGGTGAGTTGTATAATTTTCCACTTAACTGACACAGGGAATGGATTTTCTTTAGGGATGTGTATACTTCAGATGGGGAAAAGTGGTTTATTTAACCAGGCCTGGGTGAAAACAAATGCCCGTTAATTGCTCCATCTGTAAAAGCAATACTGTTCCTGTCATTGCTCCAAAATTACTTTAATAAGACCAGATAGGAAGGAATAAACTACATAGACACTAGAAACAAACAAGCAAATAAAAACTAGAATTGTTTCCATGGAGTCAGGGAGAACATAGTGAACTAAATAAGTCTAGTCTCACAANGGATGGAGGGCTGATGGACCAAGAGAGATGGCAAAACACTCAAACTAGAGCACATAAGGATCAGAAAACAAGGATAGCTGTCAAATCATCTGATTTTTAATAGCAAAGCTACACCCAGGATACAAGACAAAGTGCAAACACCCATACAAGAAGCAAAGGTTGACACAAAAGCCATTTGTCACAGTCAGTATCTATTCAAAGAACACGTGCAAGTTAGAGTTGCTCCCGCTGATCCCAATAAACATTTTCCCTGAACATAAGCAGATGAGATTACTGAAGCTCAGGGGAAATGTTTATTGGAAGTAACTTCTAGGAGACTTAGCTGAAGGGCCANTAGAGATAATCCCATACCTTTTGACTCGCCCAAATTTCAGTGCAGTGGCACTAGATGGAGAGAGGTACTGATGTTTATTATTGGACAGAAGAACTCAATTTGACCACAGGTAGTTAGGCAAGTACCAGGGAAGCTACCAGAGAAAGGCTAAGATAAAATGCAAAACTAGGTACCAAATGACATTGACCAATACAGAAGCTTGCTGAAATAATTCTAGATAATGATAAACCAAAAATACGCACACTTCTGTAAAATGAAACAAGCTTTGTAGTTATGTCATCTTGAATATAAAAAACACAGAGTTTTAGGATCTCTGAAAGACAGCTGACAAGCTAGTGTTTTACTGTGTTCCCAGCCTGATGAGTAATGCCAGTATGATCTTTTTCTTGAACAATAATATCAATTCTAATAGACAACTGGGTAGAAAAAAATCTTAGGAAGTTACAGAAATTCATTTTACAGCATAAAGAAAGAACAACTGTAAAAATAGAACAGTGACCTAGTCATGTCATTGAAGGCTTCCTTAAAAACTGTTTTTCTAAGAAACATGGAGTGGACTCAGAAGGAAAAAAAAGGAAAAAAAGTTGGTGGATTAGCCTTCAGTTGACATGAAAATAAACTAGAATCTGGAGGAGTACTGTTCCAGTCATATTTACTGATCTGTAGGCAGCAAAGTAAACCTTCAGTAAAACAAAATCCCTGGTAGTGACAAAACAAGAGCAATATATCACCTGACATTTTAGATGAGAATATGAGTGAATCATAGCATGAAACAACAAAGTACACTCTAAGGGGAAAAAAAAAAACCTCCAGAAAAACAAAAACAAAAAAACCCCTGAAGCTCTTATTAATGCATTAATGTGAGAAAAATGAGATACTGAAAAAATTTTAGAGATTTTGGAGATGAAAATTAAATGTGCAGTAGTCATAAATAGTTCCTGTGACAACAGGCAAGTCACTGAAGCAAAAAACCCTTTGTGAGAACTAGAAAAAAAGAAAATAAACAGCATACTAAAAATTAACAGCAATCACTATGGTTCTCACTCACCATCTCCCAAGATGAATAGCTATTTCAAGGTGAATTTTTTTTGATGTGATTAAAACTTAATTACACTAAAATTTAAGCAATTTAAGATGACTCTTCTGTAACTAATGGCACAGAAGATACACATAGAAAGAGTTATCACAATGTCCTCTATAGCAAGTGTGACAAGATTTTGTGTTTTCCTTTTTAAGTAAAATCAATTGAAAGTTTCAATATAGACACTTTTTTTAAAAAAAACAAAAAAAACATACCATGGGTTTCATTGTAGTGTATAATTTTTTCTCATTTAATTCCTTTCCCATCCCCCAAGGCAGTTCAAATAACAATTAATCTTTAGCTTTACAAGAAGCAGGAAAGTTGGGGAAAAAGGAATAAGACTGCTTACACGTTTTGTAATTTGATATGTAACTGCCCAGTGGGGCTTTTATTACAATGCATGCAATAGATAAAATTAATCCCTACAAGTACGCCGTGTTATTTGTTCAAGCTAGGCAAATTGAGCTCAGCCCTCTGGAGGCAGACCAGAATTAGTGTAGTGAAAGCTCATTCTGCAGTGAAGATATCCTGACAGTACCCTTCCCCTTTCCTGTTACTTGTGCCTCTGGGCACAGGGCTCTTGATCAGCCTTTGCTGCTTTTCCACAAGCTCTGGCTGCAATCTCATTACAAACTGCTCACGTGCCTCCTCTCACAGCTTCCCTCTCCAGCCCCCTGGGATGAGAAGCTGACAGAGCCTGGCAAACTATGCCTCTACACGGCTACCCTGTTAATTTTTCTCAGTGATCTTGTTCCCAGCTCCTTCATAACTGCTTCATATCCTCCTCTTCCACATCAGTACAGGATCTTACTTCGATGCATCTATAGGTGCAGAGACAATGGGTGGAGAAAAATAAAGATTTTCTGTAATTTACCACGCTTATTCTCTGAAGCTTTTTAGATCTCATCACATGAACAGTCCTGATCAAGCCTACATCCCTCACAGTGTTTATAGGAATATTTGCTAATCTAAGGCTTCAAGAACGCTGGGTAGTATTTTTATACTGTTGTAAAATATATAAGGATATAATAAACTGCTAATAGTAGTGTGCATCAGTAAAGGTAAGAAGTTAAATTCTTGTTTCTTAGTATCATTTTACAAGATTCATTTTACTCATACGTGAAAACCATAATCAAGCACAGGTTTCAAGGAAAAATTAAAATTTTCCTCCATGGGTAAGAGACAGCTATCTTAAAAGAGAAACTTCCTGGCACAGTTTCCATTAAATATAGCAGACAGCAGGGTCAAAACAGACATCTGGATTTGTACTATGCCTTGAACTGCTAGTGTCAATAACACAATATTAACTTCACTACTGCTCTATTGCAATTAAACTTGGTATATCATCTGTAGAAGGATCACAATTAGATGTTGTCACCCTCTAGTGCATGAGCCATTTTCTCCTTTTAGCGCAAACCCAAGCATAAAATAGATGAGCTTTATATATTTTTAATTAATAGTGAAACTTTGTATTACAAAAGAACTAATGTGACGTGTCTTCAATTTTAATATGAGTAATTTGTGTCACTCACTGACATTAACCATTAAGGAACTCATGTGCCTCTCTGTATTTGTGGAAGTTTGTCTTTCCCATTTAACATTTCCTATGACACTGAAAGAGTCTTGATGTAATTTTACCTCAATTTAGAGGGAGCTGGGAAACTATTGATTTGGTTTCTCCTTCTTAGTGCATTCAGAAGGGGTTAGAAAAACAGTGCCTCAGAATTCAGGACATGCAAATGCTAAGAAAAAAAGTGAAATCAGCAACTGAATTTCATCCACAGAATCTCAGATTCACAGAATAGGTGTGGTTGAAAGGGACCACAGTGGGTCAGCTGGTCCAACCTTCCTGCTCAAGCAGGGTCATCCTACACCATATGGCACAGGATTGCATCCAGACAGTCCTGAAAATCTCTGAATATCAGTGAGGAAGATTCTACAACCTCTCTGGACAATATGTTCTAGTGCTCAGTCATCCACACTGTAAAGTTCTTCCTCATGTTCAGGTGGAACTTCCTGTGCATCTGTTTCTTCCCATTGCTTCTTGTCCTATTGCTCAACACCACCGAGAAGAGCCTGGCTCCATCCTTTTGGCACCCTCCTTCAGATACTTAGAGACAATGATGAGGTCCCTTCTCAATAATCTCTTCTCGAGGCTGCACAGTCCCAGCTCCCTCAGCCATTCCTCATAAGTGAGGTATTCTTGTACCCTAACCTGTATTAACCTCTGCTGAGATTGGTCCAGTGTCTCTTGTGCTGAGGACCCCAAAACTGGACACAGCACTCCAGATTTTCCTGTCTGTGGCTGACTAGAGGGGTCGAATCACCTCCATCAATCTTCAGTGATCTTCCTTATGCATCTTTCTAATGCATCTAAGGCAATGCTTATCCTAATGCACTAAAGATTCCACTGGCCTTCTTGGCACACTGCTGCCTCATGGGGAGCTTGTTGTCCACCAGGACCCCCAGCTCCTTCTCCACAGAGCTGCTTTCCAGCAGGTCACCCCAGCCTGTGCTGGTGCCTGGGGTTGTTCCTCCCCATGTGCAGGACCCTGTATTTGCCTTTGCTGAATTTCAGGAGGTTCCTCTCTGCCCATCTCTCCAGCCTGTTGAGGTCCTTCTGAAGGGCTGCACATTCCTCTGGGGTATCAGCCACTCCTCCCAGCTGTGTGCTGTCAGTGAAATTGCTGAGGAGGCCTCTGCCCCTTCATCCAAGTCACTGATGGATAAATTAAACATGCTTGGGCCAAGTATTGGACTTTGGGAGGCACCACTGTAGACACATCTCCAACTAGACCCTGTGCCACTGATTATGACCCCCTGGAATCCTCTGTTCAGCCAGTTCTCAATCCACCTCACTGGCCACACTTCCTGAGTTTGGTTGAAAGCCTTGCTTGAAGTCAAAGTAGAAAATACCCTCTGCTGCCTTGTCACCCACTGAGGTAGTTGTTTCCTCATAGAAAGCAGTCAGGTTTGTCAAGTGAGTAAGTCAATGCAGGCAAGCAGCCAAAACAGCTAAGATTGTGGCTGGAGCACAATGACTAAATTTATTTCCATTAGAACATCTCCAAAACAGCATCTAGAAAAGGCATATAGAGATGCAGGCATTGTTAAACTCTGTATCAGCTGCAGAATCACTGTCCTACTATTCCAACAGGTTTATCAAAAGTTATTCCCAGCTGCCAGGTCACTTGAGTGATATACAATTGTCTTTGCCAATCTTTAATCTATTCCTCCCAACAGATATCCAAATTACAGAAAGATTGCCTGGAAATTACACCAAAGGACACAGAAATTATTTCAGATCATTAGCATCTTTTTCTCATAGTTTTCCATTAACTCCAAATTGTTTCATTATCTCGGTGTAATTTTTTTTTTTAATTCCTGAACATTATGGTATTGTTTAATTTAGTTTCCTGACAATCATTTAAAATCTCAAGCTCCAATTTTCACTATTTATTGGTCTACTTTCCTGTAAAGTTCTGCTTTAAATGTTATCTGGCCGAGATATTCTGCATTTCAGGTTTGCAAATAAAGGATCAGGAGCTCATCAGCCTGCTGTGTACACCCTGAAATAAATGATTGAGGTAATCTTGGAGAGAACTTGCCAATCACATTACTATCAATAGCATATTACATGGACTAAATCTGCCTTATTAGAGAAAAGAGAAGTCAAATATTTATCATTATAAATATCAATGCATGATGTGGATTTAATTTTAGAGTAAATTTCTCATTTATTAAAATCAATCCTTCATTTCTTTCCCTTATAACACCATTGTACAAAAAAGAAGCATATAAAATTAGAGGTGAATAAGATTTCTTGGTCTTTTTAATATATTGCTCCATAAGTGTGGTACCACCCAGATTTTGAAAGGTTTTGAAAAGCAGGGAAATAATTTAGAAGATAGGTCCTATTGACTGTTTCATGGAAACATACAACGGAATCAGAGAGGTATTTTTGTGCATTTTGTTATGGTTACCAATCTTTAAAAGCTTATTCTTGTGTAGGTCATATAACACCAGTGCTCCAGGGATGAACCAAATATAAAAGACACATAAAATACCATATCATCTGTTGTCATGGATTCCTTCCACTGAACACTAATAAAGTAGCACTTTAACACTTTCCTTTGTTTTTTTTTTTCATAGATAGATACATAGATCCATTTGACCATCACTGCACATAGAAATATGAATATTAATCTCCACATTGAAATGTGGTTTGCTTTTTAAAACATATTGGTAAGTTTTTACAGCAAGCATGTTTCTTTGACTGATGCACTAAACACAGCATTTTTAAGCAGCAGTAATAATAAAGGCATAGAAAAAATAAAAAATTTCTATTAATAAGTACTGCTTATATATGTGTTCTTTTAAAGGACATTGATAAGAGTGAATTTCACCAACTTGACCAAATTTTAAGTTGTTTCATACTGCTTGGTTATGTGTCTAATAGATTTAAGAACAGTAGTCTTTCTGTCTGTGCCTTGAAGCTTCTGTAGCTCTCCAGCAGTATGCCAGCCCACATGTGTGCTTCTTGCATATATTGTTGTACACTTCAAGATATCATAAATGGCTTCAGAATGTCTTAAAAGTATTTGAGCTTACCTTTGTCACGAGGTGGAGTCAAATGCACACACTGTACTTCACCATTGCACATTACGTGTGACTTGCAATTACGCAAGGATAACAGTGGCTGTGGAAATCCCATTGGATGCAAACAACATGAGTATCTGGAGAAATTAAAAATGAAAAATTGTGATTTCTTAGTAGAACAGAAAACAGTGATTCTGCACCCTCTCTAAAATATTTTATGTGTAAAAGGTCATCCCAAAAAATCTCTATGTCTGATTAAGAGGCCCTTCATGAAAGTAATCTACATTTTCTGGAATAAAATCTAAATGGGATGTATCAGGTAGGGAATATAAATAACCATTTTTATATTTGCCGTCACATTTGCAGCAGACTCCAACATAGGGTCCTCAGTAAGAGAAGGATTTTAGGTATATGTTAGGTCTGATACATATTTACATTTTAATTGATCTTTCACAGATTGCAAAATAATAAGGAATATAATTCTAAGAAAACCAAATTCTCAGGAGAAAAACAATACCTAATGGAAGATTTTGTGTCTTCTTTTACAGGTACTATATTGAACACAAATGGTTAGTAGTGAAATTAACAGAATAAGAGAAAAATAAATACATTTGAGAACCATGTTTATATACATACACATTCATATTTCTCAAGTCTTCAGAATCTAAACATTTAAAATGAAAAATATATTTTAAAAAAATTTAAATCTACTGTATGCTGTTTCTTGTTGCATTTCTCTTTATATTGCTTTTTATTCCTGCAATTTCTTTAATCAAAGGTCTCTATTTCATAGCTAAATGTTTACAGGATTAGTTTGAACTTCATTATGTTTTTTAAATATCAGCATTTTTAGACTTTTGTGGGTTCAGTACAAAACCACTTGATATTTTCTACCTCAGAGCAACAGACACTAAAAAATTGGGCATTGCAGTTGAGGTAAGTGCCATACTGATCAAGTAGCATCAGTACAGGAAGTAAAAATTCAAATTTTCATATTTCATCCTGTGCAGAAGCCCAAGCTACTTACAAAAATTAATGAATACATAAGAGAGACATTATTCAATTTTCAGGATTTTCTTAAGAAGCATTTTTGTTAGGACACCTCTTACACTGCACATTTAAAGGGCTGTGGCACTTTGGTTTGTTCACTACAAAAAGGTGTACATTTTCTAGTGTTAATTGTCCCAAGTTAATTGCTTATGAAGTAGGCTTTAAACATGCATAAGCACAGGGAAATATACTAAGAATTCTATCTTAGCAACAATTTTTCTGAAGACTACTTGCTTTCAGATGTGAAATATGTTGAATTTGACTGGCCTGATTTTCTATTATCAATTTATCTCCAGCAGCTCACAGGATACATATTGCTTTTGCCGTTCTTGTTTGGGGTGCTCTGGAAGAAACAAAGACATTGTAACTTTGCTTCTGAGTTAGCCTTACATTCCTTATATATCACCATGAGCTATAAATGACTCAAATACTTTGTTAAAAAAATGCAAGTCCTGTTTTTAGACTTCATATTAATCCTCATAAAATTTGGCTGGTCATCTCCAGTGATCAACAGTGGATTAACTGTGCTGTAAAGTCTTTTTTAGAAGAACAGAAATGGACCTACAACACTTCAAGGAAATATTATGCCAGCTGTTTCTCTGTAGCATGGTGTTAGAGGAAATTTTGGGCTTGTTACCTGCAGAGACGTAGCTCTCAATGGGTGCTGTGGGCCATCCCTTCCCTGGGGTGATAGTTTTCAGAAAAGCAAATGGGGTGTTCCTGAAGGAGAACATCACAATAATATTCCTGTCTTCCTTCTTATGGGTACACTGAGGTTGTAGTATTTCAGTGTTTATCACCAACAGTTGCTAGAATACTTTTGCACAATAAAATATTTTGAATAATACAAAGGAAAAACAGTACCAAATTTATTTTATTTTTACCCTGCGTAGTAAATTGTGTTGTTTTTTAAGTGTATTTAAAATATTATATATACATGTATATAAATATACAAGTGGTGATATATATATATATATATATGTGTGTGTGTGTGTGTGTGTGTGTGTGTGTGCATGTATAAATTGGCCAGATTTTTGAAATTTCATTTGCCATGTACTATTGGAACTTTCTGAAGAAACAATTGATGGCTTTAAATATTAATGGGGGACAATAACAAAACAAAAACAAGCACAACAAAATTATAGGCAGCTGAAGATAGGCTTGCTTACTGCATATGCCATGTTTCAGACATAATGAAACACTTCTTTCAACTGTAAGCCCCAAACTTCCCTGGAGATTATCAATTAAATTTTGAGGAAAATTTTCTCCATGTGATTAAACAAAGATAAGATGTTGCCATCACTGTACTTCAGTGGGCTTCAGCCACCTCTTTAAGGGTGACAAAGATAGTTGTAGGTTGGTTTTGATAACATTAGAAGAGGGGCTGAGTCAGATATCTGGAAAGAAAATACAAAGGGTCAGTGAGGAATAAACAAATGAAATAATCCATCTACTACAGGCAAGGAGATGTATTGATATTAAATGTTGAAATCTTGATATATCACAGAATCAGTTAGGTTTGAAAACTGGCACTCCTCAAAGGCACTGTGTGCCACATCTAGTCATTCCTTGGGCACCTTTAGGGAAGGTGACAGCACCTCCTCCCCGGACAGCATATTCCAATGTTAAACAGCCCCTTTCACGAGGAAATTCCTCCTGATGTCCAACCTGAATCTCTCCCAGTGAGGCTTGAGGCCATTTCCTCTCNTCCTGTCACTGGATTCNTGGCAGAGGAGGCAGAGCCTCAGCTGGCTACACCCTCCTTTTAGGCAGCTGTGGAGAGTGTGGGGCACTCCTGGGCCTCCTTTTCCTCAGCCTAGTTACCCCAGCTCCATCTGCTGCTCCTCATCAGGCTTCTTTTCACCAGCTTCTCTGCCCTCCTCTGAACTCACTCCAGCCCTTCGATATCTCCTTTCAGTGCACTGTATGCAGCACTTGAGCTGTGCTGAGTACAGGGGACGATCCCTGCCCTGCTCCTGCTGCCCCACTATTGCTGACACACGCCAGCATGACCTGGGCCTTCTTGGACACCTGGGCACAGGGCTAGCTCATGTTTATACAGCTGTCAAACAGCATTCCCACATCCTTTTCTACTAGACAACTTTCCAGCCACCATCTTTAATGCTTTCTAAATTGTTTTTCTATATCAAGAAATCTATTTTCTTCAGTAAAATGTCTGCTTCTCAGCCTGTTTGAGAAAAATCAAAATGTGTCTTATTGAATTAATTAAATAAGATTTTAATTAACTTCCAACAAAAAATGTCTAACCTTTAGATGAAAAATACCATTTTTCCATACATACAAAATCTTGTGTCCTCCTCCTATTTTATTTTTTCATAATCCNCTTGCAGGGGAAGAATAGAACAAGACTTTTCCAGTTTCTGCCCTTAACTTTTAAACACAGGTAATTTCTGGTAATTTTTTTCCTCTATTGTTTGATTGCTTCCTGAATTGCAGCATGACAGCATAAATCTCCTACTCAGAAAAGCAAACTCCAAAGTTGACAACATCATCATGTCTAAGCACAAATAGAAATAATAATATAGTAACAGCTGGGCAGTTTCTATGTAACAGGTTAGGGGCAGAGTGCTGGAGTGATGTGTCCTCCTACAGTGTNAAGGATTTGCTGTATTTTAAATAATTTTATGGAAATTACTTTGCATATGTTTTATTTATGGCAGGGCAACTTTTTGAAGGCATCTCTCTTCCTACTTGTGTGTGAGTTAGATGAGGAGCTGAGTCTGAGTTTTAATGAACAGCACAACAGCAAAATCCAAACACCTTCTAGGGATGACTTATAAGGGTCTCCTCAGAATCAAGTGCTATTTAACCATGCCAAAATTAATTTCCTTCCCCCTACNGTGTCTGAAGACTTTTTTTTCTCTCTTTATGACTGAGGTTTACACATNATTTAATTTTGTTTCAAGGAATATCCAGGCTGAGCTAGGTTGTGGCATGACTGTGTAAGGCATGTGAAGGTTATACAAATGTGCCAGGGATGTCCCAGTAATTATTCTGGTGCCTGCTGAGGAAGTATGATTTTGCCTCTCACAGTGCTTCCTCCACCAGATGTTTGTCCCTTCCTAGTTGAGGAGCAGAAGACAGCATGGCAGAATTTACATTAAAATGGGTTCATTGCACAGATTCTGTGCTTTCATCCACATCAATTATGATGTTGTTTGGCCATAGCCATACCTATCCTCCCACTAAAATTTTTTTGTGAAACCCTTTTTTTCTTGTCAGTGCTATTCATCCCTTTTTACAGAAAATAATCCAGAAAGAAAGGATCATGGATTGGCACAGAACACTCACAGTATATTGCCATTTCTATCTCCTTTTACATGATGCTTAGGAAATATTTCCATTTCTTCACTTTCCTGAAAATACTGGAGTGAAGAAAAGAAACTAGACAGAGGTGTCCTGGCAAACATCAATGAGTGACAATGACTGCAGTTTCATTTTAAAAGTTTAAAAACAAATTTAAATAGTGCTTCTTTCTAAACATTAAGCCAGAATTGGTGACAGCTTTTCCTATTAAGGCTAAAGAAGCCTAGCATTCTTGTTTGATGACTAAGTATTCAAAAGTTGTTTTTTTTTTTTTTTTTTAATTTCAGCTGTATTTGAAATACATAGACACATATCTCTCCATGTGCATTCTGAAGCAGCAGTGAAAATAAATCATGCCTATCTTAAACTGTACCTTTGTCCTTTTTAAAGTCCATTTAAAAATAAATATTTCACTCCCTACAAAAATAAAGCAATAAACTCTGTATTTTTCTTTGAAAACTGTTCTCAAAAGGTCAGTGTTCTGTCATATCTGGTTTATTTCTCACTGAGATAGCTGATTTTTTTTGTTTTATTGTCTTTCTCTTCTTTCTTTTTTTGCAGAACAGAATGGCCTGCACAGAGTTTTCTGTAAAATTTGAGGTAAGAAAACTATTACTGTAATTTCTTGTGATCCAGTATCTTTACTATGAGAACTAGAAGTTGTGTTGCAATCAAATTATCATAACAGACATTAATTTTTCTTTCTTTTGCAATGTCTTGCCCGTCTAATACAAGTAGATTCACCACAAGAAAATGTATAAAATAGTAAATGATGCATGTTAAGATAAATCTTGCTGGTTTGATACAAAGTACATATTTCTAACAAAGAGTCACTGACCTTCTGAGCTTTTCAGACTGTGTTCTAAGAACCAGAAAGAAACAGTGAAGTATGTTAGCTTTTTGCATAGAGAAAATACACTCTACTAGTACTATTGATTTTTGGAAAAAATATTTTCAAACTTTCACATCAAAATCTGCTTTGGAAAATTAATGAGGTAATCTACCTCTGCTTTTTTATTTTTTTATTTTTTTAAAGTTATTTTCTTTATTTAGATGAAGGGGATTTTTTTAATGAAAAATATTCTCATTAGTTATTTTGTTTGTTTGCTTTCTTTGCCCCTACACAGATTATTACTTTGAGGCAATAATATTCTATTAGTGCTTTTTGCCCAAGAATACCCTGCACAGCAATACCAATGTTTTTACATTTCCCCAAAACACCTTTCAAGCAATATTTAAGAAGTTTTCATCTAATTGAATAGTATACCAGAGGAAATTTAATAGACCTATTCTTGTAAATATTTCTTTGGATATATGGAAACCAAATAAGGCATCCAGGAATGTTACTGGAAAAGTTCTCCAGGCTAGGAAGTCTTTATTAAGTTTTTGCCTGCCTAGGAGTAAATCCATAATAATTTTGTGGGTAATTGTAAAAAGAAAAAAATTCATTGACTTGAAGGAATATTGGGGGAGAGGGGAGAGGAAGGGAGGAAGGAGCAATATATTGATATATTTTCTATTCCTGCTTGACACTTACATTGGTGCATTAAATTTGGGTAAGCTGATTAACCTGAAATCAGTANTCCACTCTTTATATGAGAAGCACTTCCATGAATTTATCACAATGGAACTTCTTTTCAGTGCATTTTCTTCCCACATTGCTCATGTATAATTTACTTTCATCATTCTCCTCTTCTCAGTTGTCCTTGTTCCTTTTCATCTTGAGACTTCAAATCAGTAATCAGTGAAATAGGTCAATTTACTCTGCACCAGATTTTCATGTGACCATCTTGCTGTAGATTCTCACAAAGCTCTATACTTAAAGATTGTATTTTGCTGTGTGCAAACACACCTTGAATTAGGAAGAANAATCTGAACCATAATTTTGTGTCTACCTAAAGTGCCTGCATTCTGTGCAAACAATACCAGTCCACTATTACTCCTTGCCTCAGGATAGTGATAGCACATCTGCAAGATGATCCACACAGCAAACACCCACAATCTTATTTTGCAGTGTATTCTGAACCCTGTCTTATCACAGCTATAACACCATCCCATGAGCCTGCTTCTTCAAGAGTGGTTTCATCATGTCTTGGCATGAAATAGTCAGTGACTGCAATATAAGCTCCACCATCAATAATGAAGACACTNCAACTAGGGATTTGTGTTGAGGTGCATAGTGTTTTAGACATATCAGAGAGAATAACTGATGTCAGACAGAACAGCTGCTCCTACGGGTCAAGGGAGGCATAGAGAGGAATTTTTAAAAAATGCTGCTATGAAATAAATATTGGGGGAAAAAAAAATTCCTTTCACAGCAGGGTTGCTTTCTTGGAGCTCGAAGGCCTTTAACAGGCAAAAGACCAACAAGAGGACTGAATATTTAAATACAGAAATTATCACTTCACCTGGTTCTTTGATGAAGGGAAGTTGAAGCAGTATTGCATCGCATTAAACTTCAGCTCTGAGCTTTTTAGAACTTTCAAGACAGTGGAGAATTTGAAAGAAGAGAGAAGACGAGTGACGTTATCATCTCTTAAGATTCTTTTTCCCAGTGCAATATCTCAGGGGCAAAAAAAGAGGATTAGCATGAGTATCTGGAATCTGATGAAAATCCAAACACTGATACAATATTATTTTTGAAGATGCTCTGGAAAACACACTTCTGACTCCTCTACCCACTTCTTAACCATGTAAGTAAGCTAATGCTAGTTAAAACTCCTGGCATCTGTAGAATTATATTCCTAAAAACACAATAAGTCCGCAAAATCTTTTCTTTCCCTTCCCATAGACTTCTTGCTACCTATAGAAAGATTGCTGTTATCAGAAAATATACCCAGATGAGATTTTGATGAAACAATGAAAGAAATTGTAGCAATTATTTAGAAGTTCCAAGGACTTCTGTGTTTCCTGTGGCTTTCATTTTTGTCTTCTAGCATTTCATTCTGTCCCCTTATAAATTCTCACAAATTTGAATATGTTGGGAATTATTTCTTTACTCTTGTGAAGTAGCATTAACATACTGCTGAGATCACAGTTTGTGAGGGCTTGTACGAGTAAATATTTTATTAAATTATTGTTATTTCACTAAAAGAAACGGGAAAAAAGTAAAAACAAACTCATTTTTATGGCCTTGAAAGCAAATGCCTCAGAGATTTTTAAACAACAGCTATTACTTTACTCAGCTTCATCCTGGTCCCCAAGAAAAGCTCTGCATTTCTTGACAACTAGAGATCCTGGCTCATAATAAAACCAGTATGTTTCCTGCATCTTGGATTTCCTGATTTCTGAAATTCAATGTAATTATTTTATATTTTATCAGAATTGGCAGAGAGGAAAAAAAAGTCTCCTGCAGAAGCCATCAGGGCTGCCCAGGAGGGATTTGGAACATGGCCTCTGTCAGCAGAGCTATAAGCCCAAAGGCACTGTCCAGGCAAAAGAAAGATNTTAGTGAACATTTCTGCACAAGAAGCTGCAGCACTGTACCCATGAAGAGCTCCTACTTGCACATCTAAGTCTCTCCACAAATTTCAATGGAATTATCTTCACAAGCTGAACTATGGGCTAATCCCTTCCTTCCTTCTACAAGTGAGAAACTTTTGGGGCTTTGCTGTGTTATTTCATAGAAAAGCACAACATTGNTAAGCCAGTGCAGGGAACCAGATGATGCTGATCAAATGCTGTCTACTTCATATGAGTTTGGGATGATGTGATCCATTTCAGAACATCTCTAATCTCATCTCAGCTGATGATTATCCCAATATTGGCTAGTGCACAGCATGCAACTCTAATGTGTTTTCAACTGTGGGTATAGAATTCCACTCTCTTACCTAAATCAGAGGGGAAGATCAGAATACTTACTCAAAAATTGTCTTTCTCATCCAAAACTTTTATGATCAATTCTCATTCTTCACCCAGAACATTTAAATTCCTTTCATCACTATAGACCTCATTCCACTGTGTCAGAATAAGAGTTAAANTAGTTTAAGCAGAACAAAACCATATTGAATCACACCAGAATTTACAAAAGTCTATAGTATTTGTACTNTTATTGCAGAAAAATTATGGTGGTTTTTTTTGGGGGGGTGCCTGGGTGGGGAGGAAGAAGCTGTAGTTTTCTTTGCAGACTGTGAGCATGAATACTTTTTGATCACAGGGAAAATGCACATCCATTTTACAGAAAGTAAATAGCACATTTAAACCAAAGCAGTTAGTATAGTATAGTATAGTATAGTATAGTATAGTATAGTATAGTATAGTATAGTATAGTATAGTATATAGTATATTTACTATAGTATAGTAAATAATTAATACCCAATCAGCACCAAAGAAATTTTCCTCAACACTGCTTGGAATCTGCCAAAAATGTGAACAAACTGTGAATGATCTGAAGTTCTATCTCAGTGTTCTGCAGGTCCTGAGTAATTTATCTTCATTTAGTGACCTCATCACATTTGGAACAAGCCAAAGTTCCATGTCTAGGGGTTGTTCTCGCCACCTATTCACAGTTTAGANCATCACTGAATATGTTTTCATCTTTTGATATTTGTAGTCAAGACATAGCAGAAGATTACCTCAACAGTTACTGCTGANCACACAGTTACCCAATAGAAGGAAATTCGTGGTTTCCATATTCAAAGTAGCAAGAGGGAAATGTTCCAGTTATAACTGCCTATCTCTCAAAAGCAACCTGTACATTAGCAACTTATTTATAAATCCAGGACTGGCTTGGAATATTTCTTTCACTCTGAACAAAATTTTAGTCTGCTTCTTCAGTTAGGAACCNTAGAAGAAATATTTATTGTCACAGTTTTCTTAAGTATTTTAAGATCTAACTTGCTGCAGCCAGCTACTGTGTGGATCTAGGAGACCTCAAGATAACAAACCAGTGAAAAAGACTCCATGACTCTTTGTGAACTTTTCATTAACTCTTGACTTTCTAATAAGCAAACCTNTGCAAGGATAAAGTTTATCTGACTTCTTACCACTCTTTGGAAAGAATAAGATGCTTTTTTCAGTAAAATAACTACAAAACCTCTGTAATGCTGTCTGGCTCATGGTCAGCATTCACCTGACTATTTGTTAACTGCTAAGACAAGGTAACAGGATCTGGCCAGACAAGAGCAAGAAGTGTGTGAAACATTCCCATTTACAGCAAATCCACGTGCCAATTTAAACAGGGGACTACTTCAGAAACTTGGTGGAGGCCATATGAAGCAAGCTTTTTTGGAAACAAAGCCTGGAGAAAAGTTTATGCAAGACAAAGTCAGGAGACTTTTTCCATCTCAAAGCAAATGATGTTATAACAAATCAGGTGGAGCTTTGTTTGGTTGGTTGGTTGTTGTTGTTTTCTCTTTTGTCTGAAGGAAGTCAAAATGAAGAAAAAAGAGGAAGAGAAAAATATGAGTATTATTAAACAAAAAGGTACTAAATTCTAAGAGAAAATGGGTTTTCACAAGACAGCAAAAGAAATGATGANTGAATATTGGAAATTTCAAGAAAGATGATAAAGCACAGGGAATAAGAAAAGCCAGTTATTAAAGAGTGATAATTGATGGCTCAGAGCTGAAATGCAGTATCTTACAGTGTGAATCAGTGCTGCTTCAAATAAAATCTATGGAGGAAATATAGCATAAAATTCAAACATCTAGGAAAAGAAAAGAAAGTGTGCAGGGATAGTGATCAAGGAGAGCAAAGCAAATAACAAGAGACTGCATATATATTAAGCATTTTAAACACTATTAAAGAAATTATCAGGAAAGGCAAATTAAAAAAATAAAAATNAAAATAAACCAAAGGCTCACTGAAGGATAAAGGATAGGCTGACCTAAATTAAAAGGAGAGAGTGCTATGACCCTCCCCTAAGGTGGAGTAGCTGAGGTTTGTGTTAATAATTCCCTTGGGGTGGGTTAGACTGAAACAACACTGAATGACTGGTGTTTATACATACATACATACATACATACATACATACACACAGACATACATATATATATATATATATATATATATTAAAGATAGATAGATAGATAGATAGATAGATAGATAGATAGATAGATAGATAGATAAAGAGAGAGAGAGATGTAGATATATGTAGACATAAATAGATATACAGATATAGACATATATACATATATATGGCAGGTCTGTTTTAAAATAATTTTCGATGGCAAGCCATGTTGACTATTCTCTATATAAATATAGCAATATAAAAGCATAAAGAAAATATATATGTAAGGAAGTGTACATATATAAGGGAAAGTAAGANAGGGAAAAAAAGGACAAGAGTAGATAGTGGAGAGGAAATCCAGATCACCTCCCATGGATCAAACAATAAGATTTGATTTTTACTATTTTGATGTCAGCTGGTCAAAGTGGTCACAGTCTTGATCCATCAGGGGCAAGCCCATGAAACAGAGAGTTCAGTAGGTTAATACATGTCCAGGTTAAGGTGGGAGCACGCAGCTACCTCCCCTGGGGGGCAGTTTTTGACTGTCTGATACAACTCTATGGATCATGTACAGTCCTCTGCTGCAAGGCCCTAGAAATGANCCTGGGAATGCTCTGAGGACCTTTGATGGTGGCATGCCATCTGTCCCATAACTTGGAGTGAATTTTGTTTGACTAGTGATATACATATAAGCAGTTTCTTCCTCTTACACAATTTGCCAGAGTGGTTTTTTTTTTTTGTCAGGATCTGTTAAAGCAGAATNCACTAACCACATCTTGTGTTCACCAGGCCTGGAATCAGTGCCATCCCATCTCAAACTCTTCCCTTTTGTGCTTATCTTGAGCTCCTGCTGTGGTAGCTTATCTTATGGCTTATCTTCCCTCTGCAGCCTTATCAGTTTTTGAGACAAACAACTATGCCTTTAACTTCTAGGGCAAGAAAATTGAACATAGGAGAAGAGAGAAAAAGTAGAAATCAAGGGTCTGAAAACTAAGATTTTAAAACAATAGTATTGAAAAAGCTTCTTCTAAAAAAAAACCAGCTCTGCACCATGTAGGCAAGGTTGTTGACATTCCCAACAACCCATGTGTGAAGTGCTGTTGAGGACTAACTACCACTTGAAGACTGAGGGTAGCTAGTGTGGGCAGGATATAATTTCACACAGACTTTGGCTGAATATCTCTGTGTCTTTTGTGCCAAGTACATAGGGGCCACCTTCTCCTCTGTTCTGATAAACAGAATTTGCCATCCCACATTCTTAGTATCACTTATCTGAAAAAAAAAAAGATGTTTCTGTTCTATTATCTGTCTGCATTATGCTGCTGCTGTTAGCAGGAATACCCACAATATTTAAAGTGACAATGCAGTGCAGTAATGAGTACAAAGCAGGTATTCACTTGTTTTAATACTAGTTTTCCTTCAGTTTTAAATTCTCCTTCTTCAGTATACCCTCTCTTGGCTTGAATCACANTTCCATCTCACACAAACCACTTCACAAGTCATGAAAATTGCTTTATTCAGTTCTTTAGCAAGGAGGGGAGGGAATCTCACTGCTTTCAGAAATAAATTTCAGAAATCAATTCCGGAAANAAACATTTCCTAAAGCTTTCTCATGTGGAAGAATTGAAGAGTGAACAATCATCCTTGCAGGCAAGTGTATGACTAAGTTACTACCGAGTAATAACGCGACAGGAAAACAAATGGAGATCTAATACTTTATTTTTGTCCTCACAATTTTTAAGTGGGTGTGTAAGCCAAATGCATTTTCCACAACAGAGTGAAGCTGAGGGCTCTTGTCATGAGCTGCATGGTCTAAATAGTCCCTGTCTAATTTTTTTTCTCCTGCCCTCACTTTTTAATGTGTTCTGTTTTGTAGTGACTCCCAGCGGTCCCATAGGAGGGACATTACTTAGAGGTGCATAAGACACAGTTTGGTAATGAATTTTAAAAACAAGTGCTCTGCAAGNTGTTGTTTAGCAGAGGAACAGCATGTGATTTCAGAGAGCTTTTAGTATTTTTCTAGGAATCAAGGAACACCATCAAAAAACTATAGCTACTTTTTGATTTGTCCTTTTCTGTCTCCCAGCACCAACTTCCACAGGGACCAGCATTTCTTAAATTAGCATTCTTCTGCTAAGAAAATAATTTATTGTACACCTTAATATTTCTGTGGCACTGAGATGTGGCACTATTCATCTAAAATATCTCGTGCAATTCTTGCATAGCTGAATTTTATGAGGGGAAAGATGATTTACAAAGCACAAATTATTCCATAGGCCAAGAAAGGACTTTCACAGCATCCTAATTTTGTGAGTTGCATAAAGTCAGCATTCACCACACAATTCCATCCTCCTCTGTTGCATTTGCTTCATGTGTTTTAATGGTAATAAAGGCAATTNTGAGGACATGATTATTGTAATTCATTAGTGCACTGTGTTGTATATCTGCAGTCACTTTTAAACAGCAGTTCTGGGAAATATGAAAGAGCACAGTCAGTACCTATGAATTTATTTTTATATGTCTGGTTGAACCACAAGCATTCATAACTGTTCCAGTGCTGAACCATCAGCACTGATAAATGTTCCACTACGATTTCTTCCTCAACTCTCTTCTCCAAGTGAAAAAAAACCCCCAGCTCTTTTTCAAGATATCAAANCCTTTGGGTTGTATAACTACAAAGATAGGTGAGTTCAAAATTTGCTTTCTGCAGAGGTTTACTGGGAAAATGTTAACCTAAAAATAAATAGAAAAGTATCAATAAATTCTGGGTTGAAATAATTAGATAACTCACAAATATATTGAGCTAGTTTCAGAGTTCTAATAAAGTAAAAAAACCAGTTTAATTAATAGTACAGTAATTTGTATTATTTTTTCCTGGCGCCAAGTTCACTTTGGTGCTTGTTACCTAAACGACATTGAAGTCTCGTTTTGCTACTTGTTCTCATACATAAAGCTAAAGCANCAATTCTCCAGAGCTCTGCTTTTCTAGAAACTCCAGTAGCATAGGAAAGTGGCATTTTCTATTCTCTCAGAATCTGGTGTCTAAAAAGGAAGCTAGGTTATTGCTAAATCTGATTTTTGTGAGTGGAAGATAAAAGGGGTGTGGGATAGAAAGACTTACCTTTTACTGCTGTGGGATAAAGTACATCCAACTGGTTTGTTTCTGCTGTGTTAACAACACTGAAAAAGTATCTGAGGCTTTTTCTGAAGATGTTTCTAGAAGACTTAAGCCTCTCCCAGGGGAAAAAAAAAGAGATATATTTAAATTTACATTTCTTATGTNTCAGTATCACTATTGCTCCTGTCTGTTGCAGTACACAAATTAATCATTAAGTCTGGAAGGTGGGACATTATTCAAGGAGGAATTCCTGAGGGCCAGGAGTAGGATGTACTGAAAGATGAGCTTTTGCTTATAATGGAATAGTACAAGTTATTTTGAATTGTCTTGAATAAAAAAATTCATTAGAAAATAAGAAATTCATTACAAAATACATGGAGTTGCTAACTGTTTGCAGAATCAAATATTACTGTTTTTATTACTAGCAATACAACTAATATTAGTATTGCTATAATAAAAATATGGACAAAGAAGAAGCTGTCTCCACTTCTTTGGTTTTCCACTCTAAGCATCTGAAGTTCTATTCNTACAGCTCTGCCCTTAGTGCTTTCAAATTTGTAGAAAACAGCTTTATGTGCTGTAGCAGATTTGCAAGTAGAATAATTAGAGATACAATGAAGTCAGTGAAATTTGGACATCTCACTACTCAGCATTTTTGAAAGCCACATCTACAATTGTGTACTAATTACTTCAGTTGCTTTGTATGGTTTCTAATCAAAAAAGTATTTTTATTTTTCATTTTCTTTGCCTTTCATCTTAGCCCTATTTACATTGTGTTTTCATTAGTGGTTATTACCTCCAATGGTTATTATGCAGAATTCACCTGGTAGTATTTTCATCCTCTAACTGGATAAATGATGCCATACAGGGAAGCATGAGGATGTAATGAAGCCTTATCAAGATGGAATGGTCACACCACGTGTATGTTTCCCACTCCACAGGTGCACTTCCTTCCTGACAAAATATATTTTAAAAANTAAATAAGTAAAAATAAAATCTGAACCACAGAAGTTCTGGAAGTTCATTTCTGTCCAGATTTTACTTCTACAAAAGCTATTAAATTCAGTCTGTGAACATAATTTAGTTACATTTCTTTGCTTTTCCAAATTACTGAATTTGGTACATAATGATCCCTACACCGTGATAAATAACAAGAAAACCAAATAGAACTGGCAGTGATCATTGTGTACACAGGACCACAAAGTAGCTTCTTAAACTTTTTGTAGAAAAGATTATGTAGGATTCCTTTTTTTGCACACCAGCCCAATAAGAGTGAATTAAACTCTAACGTCTATAATTCCAATTCCCTCAATAACAGTATGAGAAGATATTTTTAATATTTCAAATTCAGTATGGCATAGGAAATATGTATTAATTTAGCACTAAATAATAGNTTTTGCAAAAGGACAGGGTTTCCTTTTTTACACACGGCCAGTGCTCATGAACACTCCAGTTTATGAATGCAGAAATGACAAAAAGTAATTATTGGATCCAGATGCAGTTTTCTCTGTCTGTACGTACTTACTCGTAAAGATTGACCTACTTCTGCTGACTGAGGGAGGCAGAGCTGGAAGTGATCCACATTCCTTCAATTGAGAGCAGCATATTGGGCAGGGGAGAACTAGGAGAANCAATTTGGAAGTTGTAGGATTTCAGAGCATCTTTTTTTGCCACTTGTCCTGATGGTGAATTGTGCTTGACTAGACATCACAAAGACATATCACAGCAGAAAGAACTTAGGTCTTACATTCATCTCTACCTTTCANTAAGCCTTTATCACGTTTTTTTACCAAAAACAAAGCCCAACAAAGCAAACCATTAACAAATATATGTGTAAATGAGGCAAGCCCAACTTACATCTACTGCATGAANATGATTATATCAGCTCTGAGATTTTGGGGGCGTGAAGAATGCAGAAATCAGGGTTAAAACACCAAAACCACAGACACACAAANCCAACAAAAGCAACCAAAAAAACACCCCCTCCCATAGAAACTAAATCAACGAAGCAAACAAAGCCCCACAAAACCTGCAGTCCCTGGAAGTTATTGGTGTGTCTTTTCATCCCCATTTATTTGCTTGTTTTGCTGCTTTGTGTTATTTTCAATATTATCTCAATCATCAGTCATAAAGTAGATGATGTCTCCTCTTTATTTTCTGCCTTTGCTCTTGTTGAAATACTGTCATTGAAAAACTTTCATAAAATGAAGACATAGTAAACTTTGTGTGTTTTGTCTCTGTAATTCAGAGGGATATCTATTCCTTTGAAATCAATTCCCAAAGTATAAGCTCAAGGTCGCTGCTGGCTCTCTCACACACATTCATTTACATATTAAAGATGCCAAATAGACTTGAATTCCTTTTCAGAGAACTGTAACACATGGAAGAGCAATCCAGCACACAAATTGTTAAGTCTGTATGAAAGCACTAGGACTACTGAAAAAGGAATTTGCAAATCACCTTTTTTGTATTGTATTGTATTTCTGTTTATGCCATGATTCAAGATGACCGTTCTGGCTTTCATATCTTGATAGGTTGTTCTAGAAATCAGGAATTTGTTATTTGCATAAATTTACTGAGTTCATAGTAAATCCTGTGATGGTATACAACCACTTCAGGGANGTGCAAGATCACAGATGAATTCCAGCTGTTAAATTATTGCCTCAGTCATCACAAGGATTTCTGTCTTCCAGTGATTCAACTATTTCAAAAGAAAGAAAGGAAGGAAAGACAGGAAAGGTGTGGGGAGGAAAGGAAGGAGGGAAGGAGGGAAGGA
>OAMK01000710.1:1111761-1123780 GCA_900205225.1 Saxicola maurus maurus
TCTCACAGTTAATCACAGTTCAGCAATCAAAACCTGAGCCATCAAATGCCATTAGTGAGTTGAGGAAATGCAGGTGAACTTTCAGTGGATAGCCTTAATTCTTACAGNCTCATTGAAAGAAAAGAAAGCAGTTAGAGAACAGTGAGGGCTGACACTCAAGTTAATAAAAAAATCTCTTGATTTTATTTTGGGGGGAGTTTTACATAGCTACTTTTTTTTTTTTTTAAATCTAAAATTTAAATTTAAATTAAAAGCACAGAGGTTTAACTTAACTCCTCATCTCCTCCCTTTATTCAGCAGTTTTAAGAACATCTCAGAACTCTCTCTTCTTCCTAATTTCTGTTTTCAATTGTTAAAATTAAATCTGTAAACAGTCCACATGCAAGTATTTAGGGTAATTTTGTTTGTATTTCGTTTTCTTCTTTCTTTAAACAATTCACATTAGTATTCTATATCTCATTGCTTGCCTCCTAAGGACAAACATACTATAAAACGTTCTCATAAATCAAATTTAAGTGCACTACAGAGGTAAAAGTGATAGCAAAAATGTCATGCTTTGTCAGTGGGTTAGTGGAGAATGACCCATTTTCATATTAAAGTGATAAAATTCGTATGATAAAGCACATAAAAAATTGTGACATTTATACTGCTGGGACTCCAGGGAGATTTAGATCAAACCTGTTCACCTATTCATTCTGAATAATCTGGAAAAGCAATGTATTCCTGGAGAAACAGATAAAAACAGATATGTTTATTTTTTTCTCCTTTGGGACCTGGATACCAAATTCAAATGAGAAAATTTTGGCGTATTGAAAGTAGTAGATCATATATAAAAGAAATTTTATTTCCTTTTATTTTTACTTTCTTCTTTCATCATGGGACAGCACACTAGGGAAAATATTTCCATTCAAAATAGGTAGTCTTGAAAGTCTACCATTGTCTACACCCACAAATAATGGTCAGGCACCATCAACTCCAGTGCTCAGTTATTTAGATGGGACACTTGAAATTTTGTTATCATGTCATAAGGGGTGAAAGCAAAATCACAACTTTAAAACAGTCTCAGAGGTTAACTTCTTTACAGTTCACTTGGTGTTCATCACTATCTAATTATATGAATATTTTGGGTACCAAAATGGCAGCAACTACACTGCTGATTCCACGAAACTTTGGAAAGTGGCAGTACTCTTCAGAGAAAATAATTGAAGGGCACAACTTTCATTTTTCAAATCCATAGTTAATTACAATATGCACACACAAAGACAGGAAAATTTGTCTCAAATAGTTCTCTGATATCTAATTGGATAGAAACAGTGATTTGTAGCTAATAGAGTGAAAACTACAATTTAAGAATGAAAAGTCATAATTGAACTCTAGCTTTCTCTAATTCTCCCCACAGATACCTATTATATCTTTAAATTTTTTATTATTTTCAACTGGCATTTTTGGACATTTTCTGAGATAAATATCTGGACTGTCATAATTTCAATCCATGTCTGTCTATGCTCAACTCTGCTTTATGCAATGTACACAATAAATTCTACTATTAAGTTTGAAGTTGTGCTTTTAGTTGATAAAGCATCAAAATTTGATATTAGTTGATTAGTAGGTATTTTTTGATATTATATATCCCAGATTCATGGAATCTGCTGAGCTGGAAGGGGTCATGTGTATGTATGTGTATAGACATCAATGCATTCTTTTATACAAGTGGATATGTATGCACATGTGTTTACAAAAATGATTTTTTCTCCATTTCTGTATATGAAAAAGCATAGACACACTTGCACTCTTTAAATTTTTCAACTCAAATGTTCATTTGAGGCTTCTAGAAGGAAACAAATTGATAAAGAAATATAAACATTTCTGAAAGAGGTGCTGTGCAATATTGCTTTCTCACAGAGTTGAGCTTTACTCTTATGAACACACACTATAAAGTGACAGCTTTCAAAACAATTTTCAAAGAAAATAGTAAGACAGAAGTTTTTTTTTCTTCTGAGAAACCTGCAGGTCAGTGATGAAAATTTAGATATAAAAAAGCTTTTGAAACAAGAGTTTCTACATTTTCTGTGTTTTACCTACTGTAACATCTTTCTGCTTCACAGAGATCTCACATTTCTATTTACAAGGTAAATATGCATAACAGGGTTTTCTATAATGTCCATAAAAAGAAAGCTAAACAAGCAATTCTTTATTTTGCATTTTTGTTGTTGGTTGTCTTTTTTTAATTTTTTTTATTAGTATGAACATTCAAAGCTGCAGTGAGGACTTAAGAATTTGCATTATAACAAGCCTATGAGAATAGATTATGTTACTAAACAAATTTAGGCTCTGCATTCCTATTTCCTCTCAGCTATGAAAAGCAATCTCAAGACTGATCCAGTTATCAACTAGACTCTGTCACAGGTGGACATTGTGCTTTGTTCTTATACTCTGGGTTTGATCAAAACTTTTTCTTCTGCTGCTAATGGTAAGCATTCCTTCCCTCATTTCACAAAATTAGGAGCCTCCACAATTTATCACAGAGGCAAACCTGTCTCCCACTGTTAGCTGTTAAGGTGTCAAAGGATTGTATGAATCAAAACATGGCTGTAAACACATGATGCAAGAAAACCTGACTGGGTTGAGATAGCTTAATTTTGCCACTCAACAGTCTGGGTGGTATTTTTCAAAACACAAAAAAAAAATGTTTAAGATGAAGTTAAAAAAATTTTATATTTCCAGAGTGCAAACAATAAACCTATAAAACAGTCAAAAGCAAAATAAAGAGCTATTTTGACTTTAGTAGTATGTGATTTACAAAATTTACAGGGGAGAGTTTCTGACACTATAAAACTCTTTTTTCATAGTACTCTATTACCAGATTTACCTGTCCCACCTTTCAGCTATGACAGAGCATATTTTTTTCCAAGATGCACTTGAAACTTTCAAGATACTTTTTGAGAATTTTATATAATGCCAAAGTAGTGGTCAAAAAATGCTTCCAAATAGTATGTTCAATGGTATAGTGTATTAAAATGTATGGAGAAAAAATTAAGCAAGGATTGCTTGGATTGGTTTTTAATGGTCATAAATTACATATTTTTATCACTTACAAATATTTATTTATAAAATAAAGATTAATCTTAATTTGTATCATTTTGTGGTGAATGGTGAACTTTCTGAAAAAAGATTGGTACTTTTTGCTGCATGGGAAAAACATACTGATATAGGTGAAGGCACACACTTTCAGCCTAGAGGAGTGAAAGGGTTGTGCCTTANTGAACCCTTGTGCACACACTGCTCCCAGATGGCAGGAAATCCATCCTGAACAGACCTTACACAACAGTAAACTCAGGTCTCTCCCTGGCTGATGAACCAGGGTGAAGTGTTACAGTATAGTCTTATGAGAAAAGAAGGAGGAGATAGTTAGACATATGGAGATATGTGTTGTTTCTTTCCTGGAATAGAGCTAGTTTTCTCCATGGTAGCTAGTATTGTGCCATGCTTTGGTCTTTGGAAACAGGGCTGAAAATACTGGGATGTTCTTGCCTCTGCTGCTCCTTTGCCCATTCCATCTCAGCAAGGATGCTGGAGATGTACAAGGAACTGGGAGGAGACATAATCAGGGCAGGTGATGCCAACTGGCCCAGGGGTTATCCCACACCATATAGTGTCATGCTCAGTATATAAATCTTGAAGAAGAAGGAGAAAGANGGGGATGTTTGGAGTGGTGGTGTTTGTCTGCCCAAGTGTTAGGTGTGATGGACTTCTGCTTTCCTGTGGTGGTTAAACACTTNCCTTCCATGGGAAGCAAGAATCAATTCCCTGTTTTGCTCTGCAAACAAACATGGCTTTTGCTTTAAAACTAACCTTTAAAAATATCCTTTAAAGCTATAAAACTGTCCTTGTATCAACCCACAAGGCTTCTCCTGCACACACACACAGAAGGTGGAAGTCCAAAGGAGGTTNTGAACTCCAGGGGATGATCACACTGGAGCAGGCTCCTGGCAGAACCTGTGATCCCTTGGGGAGAGGAGCCCATGCAGGAGCAGGTCTGCTGGTAGGAACTGTGACCTTGTGAAGGTACAACACTGAAAGGGTTGCACCCATAGAAGCTGTCTCTTATACACATCTAGATGTGTATAAGAGACAGCCTGTGATCCCTTGGGGAGAGGAACAAGGTTTTAGTAATTTCATTTCACAGAATTAGATTTGATTGTCAATAAATTAATTTCCCCAAGTTGATTTTGTTTTTCCAGTGTGATTGGTGAATGATGTCTCTCTGTCTTGACCCGTGAGACTTTCATTATATTTTCTCTCCTCTGTCCTTCAGAGGAGGGGAGTGATAAAGCAGGACAACCCACTACACTGGAGTTAAACTATGGCAAGCTGGTATAATCATAAAAAGAGAACCATGTGACCAGAGTAATTTATTAATTACCAGAGTAATTAATGAGTGAAGCAAAAATTTGACAGAGCATTAAGCAATATTTCTTTGACATTTTATTCATTCGCTGTTCCCTTGATAATTTTCTACATCTCAAGATATTCTATTAACAACAGACTGCCTATGTCTCTGACCCACATTAGCTTTGGGTCTAGTGAATTCTGAAGTATCAGATTTAGGCTCTTTGTCCTTCCTCCCCAGCTTCTTCATTAGAGTAAGAAAAGCTGGAGGACCCAAGCCCANGTCAGGAAGGAATGATTATATGTATTACCTTACATTTTCTATGTAAACTACTGTATAATTCTTGCTACAAAGTCATCTAGTTGAGATAGCAGAGAGACTTCTCATTTTTTTGAAACATAGGGCAGCATCTTAGTGAGACTTCCTATGGGCTTTGGAAAAAAGACACTTGCTGTGATAGTCTTTGAAGAATGCAATGTAAATTTTACCTGATATTTTCCTTGCATATTATTTTCTAGGATAGTAATGTGCTTCTTTGTTTTCTTGTAAAAGATTCTTTGTAGCTTATAAAAACTCTAGAAAGTTGTACATCACACAAAAGTAATTTAATTTCTTGTTTGATGAAAATATTGTTTTAAATCCACTAAATTCATAGATAGTTGATAAATTAATTTGTTAAATTAGGTTACATTAATCTTGATTTTTTTGATTTAGATTTATTTGAAGTAAATTTTGATTAATTTGACAGTAGCATCTGTCACCAGTATTATTCTGGTTCTAATTAAAAGGTATTGAAATGTCAAACTTTTATTTGTATCAGAAAATGTGTCAGGGCTCTGAAGTAAGCTGACAACCAGAAGTTTTGACCTGTGACTCTGAGGAGACCTGAGTCAGGAAAAGGAGTCAGAGGAGTTACCACAACATTTAGTGTTTAAGTCTACCTTCCTCTCTGTCAGTTCAAGGCATATTTGCCCCTTGAGCTGAACAGTTTTTCTGCTCTACAGGAGTGCAATCAACTTCCCAGTTCTGTATGAAGATAGCAAAAATCAAAATCACAGAGGTCAAACATGAGGTAAATTACAGGCACTGTCCAATAGATGAACTCTGCTGCTAGTCTTTCAGAGAACCATCATCACACCTACCATCCCCAAGGACCATCCCCTTTCTGCTCACCAGTATCTACTAAAAGAAATCTTGAAGAATGTGAAGGAGTTGTTCAGGCATTCAAGCACTGGGAGTGAAAGAGTGAGGGAAAACAATACCTTTTTATATAAGCGTTATATTATTTTTATTGGTGCTATAGTGAGTGCCACTATACTGAATTTTAGATTAAATGAAAGGAGATTATCCTTGCATAAACCCAATTGTACATACACAAATACACCCTTGCAAGATGTGAAAGATTATCTAGGACACTTCCCTTCTTTTTTCCCCCCATATTTTCCTGCAGGACTGGTTACATCAGGTAACACAGAATTAATTTTTATGCCTGCTTTAATGGATCTTTTTTCAGCAAAGGAGAAGATAATTTTATTTTGATAATTTTCATATTCCAAATTATTTCATCTTTTTTTACAGGAAAATATTTCCTTTCTGTTTTACATTATGAAAAACTATCAAGTTCTAATCAGAAAATATCTGAACACTAACATTTACTGGACACTGGATACACATATCTCTCCTAAGACAACAATTTTTATTTTTCANATTTTATGTGGAAAATTAATGTATTTCTATTCACCTATGTATTAAAAGTCATGGGATTTTGATTTTTATACTTTTTTAAATGCTATGTTACGTGACATTTGGCTTGTTCTTGTGAAGTAGTTATCTCTGTAATATGTTTTGTAGTTTTAGAAAAACATAAAAAACACATAATTGTAGAAGAAACAATCATGTAAGACACACATTTATGCTCACATATAAAATCTAATGGCTTGCACAGGGAAGCATTCTCTACTAAAATATCTGACATGATATTCTATGCTACCAAACTTCTGAATATTTTTCTCTAAAAAANTTTTTTTTTAAAAAAAGGAAAATCTGTGCGATGGGGACCAAAAAATAAAAAAAAATCTCTTGATGAGTAAGATAATAGTTTTTTTCCTTCTTTTGATTGTATGCCTAAATACCATCTTAACTAGGATTCTATTTTTTTAACAATTCTTATTTGCAAAGAGTAGAATTACATAGAAAAGTTACAATTCCAATCATTAGTAACCCTCACTTTTGTGTATTTCCTTTCTTTTGAATATATTGAATAACAACTGAATTCTTGTACAGTATAAAGTGACTCAAATTTTTTGATGTGTGCACCTTATACATTTTTCAATCCTTCAGTTTTAGCTAAATCTTCTCTTTCATTCATTATATAGTTTTACATGTGACTCAGGAAGATAAAAAATTCCTTTCCTTGCCTAATATTTACCTGCTTCAGCTATATATAGATTCTGTTACTTTATATATAGATCCTGTANTTTTTGCCAAAGTATAGGTTTTAAAATCCTGAATTGCTTCAGCCCCTGCTTCCAGGATATCTTTTTTCATTGTCTCCTCATAGTTTTTGACAATAAGTAAAAGAGAAATGAACTGTAAATTCAGAAATCAAGCAATATAGTATTTCATCATTTTCTAGACACATATTATGATTTCTGTGCTGTCTGCAGCTCACATTTGCATACTTGGGACAGCTTCATCTCACTGCAAACTGATGACTAAGCTGCTATTCACCTTCACTTTTTGTCCCTCAATGATGCTTAAATTTTGCTGACTAAATGTATAGTTCTGACTATCCTTACTAAATTCGTTCTCTGTCTTAAGATAAATAATTATTNCCCCAAGATAGCCCCATTTTTCCCCAGTTTTAATGTGAGTTTTGATAAGAGAGTTCCTTGTTAATTTATGGAATTCAGGAGAAATGCTCCTTTTGACATTAATCTACCTTTCCATGAGTTACTTCTCTTTCTCCTTTGATGTTTTACAATTGAAAGAAGCTGAGAAAGTTTCCCACCAGCACTGAATATTGCAATATCAAAGGCATATGGGTTTTGGAAGATGGGGAACTATGGGGGGAAAAAAAAAAGAACATTGAGGATTCAAAGACTTCTGCAACCAGAGGGTAGGTGTAAGCCACAGGCGATTTCTAGGTTTCATTCCCTTTTATCTCCACAGTTTCCTAAATTTTAAATCTTCTGACAGAAACAAACAGAAGAAATTCCAAAATCTCCTTAGATTTCTTTGAAGTTTTTTTCTGTTTTCACATAGCGCTACTCCCCTCAATAAATTATTTTTATCAGTTTTATAGTCATGGAATGGTGTTATGCACAATTAAAAGAAGAAGGATGTTTTTACATGCATTTACATGTTAAACTGAGTCTCTTCTGGAAGCAGTTTAGCTGGGCAAGAAAGCACTTCATTCTTGCTAGCAAAAAAAGTTCCCTTTCACAACAATTATGATGCAGCCCTTTCCTAATGTTTTCCTGATTTCCATGTCTTCTGCATTGAGCCTTCCTGTTTCAGATGATGCTGACTGTGTCNTTCACAGTTAACAAACAGGAAGATACGGACCTGCTATAGATGTGATATCAAAATAATTGTGTCAAAGACAGAAGATGTCAAATGGTTCTCAGCCAAATGGTGCAGAGGATCACACACAGGTATTTAAGCATTCCCCTCATATGAGACATGAAGAAAATGGAATACACCAGAGCTATATCCACATTTGAACCCCAACTATTTTCTGTGCAGGAGCTACAGGGATTTGGAATCACTGAGTTTCCACACTTGATCACAAAAAATCAGGCAAAAGGAAGATCCTTATTTAAACCAAATTTTCTCTTCTGTGACATGTTACATTGCTAGCAGCTCTTTAGAATTCTTGAGATGTTNGAAGAGTAGTGTTATCAAAAAAACTTTTGCCCTCAAGAGAGAGAACTATGTCTTTTCTTGCATAACAGATAGAACCTATGTGATAAAACTAAAAAAAAAAAAAATCAGAAAATTAATGGTGTTGGGGGGGTTTTTTTGCTACACTGTACTCCTTTATGTGTTTATGTGCAGAAGCATTTCATGTGGTCCCTATGGAAAGTTGTCGTTGCCTGATTAATGAGCTTTAAGAAAAATGAAGAGCTCACTTTTCTGGACAGTAACTGACACTGGCCAAATATTAGTCTTGGTGAAATTAGGGATTCTGAATAATTCAGGTTGAATTGAGACATTTGGCCAATAGCCAAAGAAAACAAAAGAACTACAGCATTTAAGAATGGAGCTTCAGAGTTGTCACAGCACGATTTAAGACTAATGAGTAAGATGACACCATTCAGCCATATTACTATGGGTATTTCCAGGAGACTCTTCCCAAATTGTTTTAAGACCATGTAAGAACTGAGGATAACACAGGAAGAAAAAGTCTTGCAGTAAATTCTAAAATTATAGCCATATTCTTGGGTGTGTCTTGGGAATTCTAGCCAAAGTGTATACAGAGAGAAAAAGATGGACNCTAAGTTTAATTCAGAGGTCACATTTTGAGATTGTTTCTTTGGAAGACCTTGTTTGCAAACTATTTCTCTAAGCTTGACCAGGCTGCTTTGCTGTATCTTCCACACTGTAGGAGTAAGGTAAATCTGGGTGGCAATGGTGATTGTAAGGCTATCTGTCTTCCCAAAATCAAACTCTTATAGAAAGTCCTTGCAGATAATCTGACCCGTAGGCCACTTATTATTCATCAAGCTGCAGTAAGTTATCCATGGATTTGGTACTGCAAAATATTAAGTTAGGGTAACAAAGTCCCCATGACAGAGTCAAGTCAGTATTACACAGTCTAATATACCTATTGCCNACTAGACAATATTTTGAAAAAAAAATAAAGGTTCTGACAAGGTTAATTTTATAAGCTGCGTAAAATTTTGTAACCATATCTTCAAAGGGATGATGGAAAAAAAGAGCAACATAAAGTCATATATGGGTAAATAAAGAAAAAAAATTGGGAAACAAGAAAGAGGAAAAAAAATGTAATTTTGCTGCAGAGCCACATGTTGACCATCACATGGGTGAAGACATGATACAAATTTCTGTATGCCACAAGTCATTCTGGTGGCCAACAAAAACCAGCAGAGCTTTGTGGCATATCATCCAGGCAGAAGCTTGTCTGAAATTCAAGATTTATGTGAGTACATTCCCTAAGTGCCTGCAAAAAGGAATGCCATTTATAGTAAGCACAATGCTCACCTTGTATAACTTTGAAGAGAATAGGATATCTGTCAGTATGAAAAATAATATCAATAGCTGCACATGATTATTAATGCAAAATAGACCTCCTGGAAAATAATTTCATTAATTTTTCTTGCACAGAAATATTTNTCACAGTTGAAATACAGAACTACTTTTCAACTATTCTACTAGTGATCCAAAGTGCTTCAGCTTGCGACACACTAGCTCAAATGGATCTTTTAGAAGATAATAGTATCTTTTCAGAGCATTTATAATGGAATAAGTTAGTACAGAATTTATGCAGCACACAGAGCAATGTGAGCCTTTGCACTTGTTCCTAGTTGCTCTGTAGGGTAGCTGTAGCTATTCAAAATTTTGGATAAATCCCATTTGTCAGAGTTAAGGTAGAACCAAAAATCAGTTAAAAATGGAAATAAATGCATCATCTACTTGACTGTTTGACAAGGAGATCTGTGTAACCTCAGTTCATTTCACTGTGTGTCTTTCCTACTGAATTAGGATATCAAGCTGAAATCTTCTCTTATATCTACTGTTTCCCAGGGTTTTCCTTCCCCTGACATCTGCCGCCTTCTGTTTTANAGGAATGATGGTGAAAGATGTCACTGCTTGTGAAGAAAACAATTTAGAGAAACTGGGACTGACTTCTGAGAAAATTTAAAAAAATTATATGCTTTTGGTTTTCAACAAAGCCCAGTGGTAAAACAGAGAGTAGTGANGTTTATAAGCCCAAGAAAGATCCATAGTTTAATCCTTTTAAATTATATTTCTTATTTTAGATTTGGAAGTGCTCAAACAACAGCTGATCTGGGCACACACATACAGTAACAAAGGAGTGAGAACAGATAGAGCAATCTGTATTTTAACAAAACACATTTATATGTTTTACAGTAAGTATCTTTAAAATCAGAATTTTAAAATGTATAAGAGAAGACAATACTTCAATGAAATAGAAATCTTTTTCTTAGCAGATTTNGTTAGTAAGAACTGATTCACTTAATGACCTAATATTTGGTGAATCATGGTGAATCAAAACAGGCCCATCTTGACATCTGAAGAGTCCCCACAGAAGGTGGGGACACCTCAGCTGAGGGGACAAAGTCCTCCCCAGCCCATGTGTGTTGTACACCTGTACCTGTAACTCTGGCTAGCCCTGGTGAGAGCACCTGTGGCATCCTCTCTTCCTTATTTTGAGCCACAGGGTTCACAGGGTTCAGCAACCTCCTGGCTCTACCACTCTGTGCTTCATCATGTTGAAGTTACTTAGCCAATGAATTTCTGACAGCTGATGCAGTTCTAAACTGTCCCACCAAGCTCTTTCACATTTCACCCGTCTTCTGTTAAAAAAGGGAGTAGATGAAATGCTAGCCAAAACTAGCATGGAAATTTTTATCTTCCCCATTCATATGTAGATACACACAGCTGTAGATGGCCTGCAACCAAAAATATGATGAAAATTTACTATGCAACTGCTGTATTTTTATTAGAAAATCAGAGAGGTTTTGCAGGGAAAAAGTGTAGCTGGCACTGTGATTTTAGTGGATGCAGAAAATTAAATTATACCTGCACCTGCCTGAAAACAAACCAGACTCCTTCACTATTACACTGCTCACATTTCTGTCAAAGATGGTACAATGAGTTTTATGATATCTTAATGACAGCTGATGTTGTTCAGTTTAGTACAGAATTAAAATCTGATTATATCTCAGTTTCTCTGAAAAAAATTCTAGATTTGGCAATGCAGAGTCTTTTACAATGCAAGCTGTTGAGCAAGGTCATTCAAGCTGAAAAAATCCCAACCCCTCACGGAGAGAGATTTAGTACAGAATGGAAAATATCTATCATTATTGGAGTTCTGGTTTTATGCTTCACCTTGTCTAGGCAGAACAGGCAGAATCTGTGTAAGGATGTAAAAAATACAGTAATTTAAAAACAGATCAATCAGATCTTTTGATATTCATTTTTAAAATTCTGTTTGAACTAGAGTCAAATTTCTTTTTTTGATGAAGCCTAACATAGTCAATAGAAAAATAAATAAAAGCTGCACAAGAAAAAAAATAAAGACGCTAAGTACAGTTTAAGATTTAATTTATTTCTTTAAGTCTTTAACATCAAAATATCACCAAATATATATTACAGAATAAGAATATAATTTTTAATGGGCTTTTAGGTAGTAAAAATAGTAAAAAACTGAGTATAAAATTTTAACCTGTCTTATTTTAATACTGACAAGTAAGATAGGACATGCTTATTTGCAGCAGCATTCTAGAATACAAAAAAAANCCCAAAAACAAACAAAACAAACTGAAAAATAGCGTGTATTTATTTGAACTCTTGTATTTATTTGTCTGTCACAATTCAAACAATTCAAATAATTCAAATAATTCCCAGAGACAGTGAACA
>OAMK01000710.1:1123945-1227745 GCA_900205225.1 Saxicola maurus maurus
AGAAAAAGAAAAGGAGTCTTCCCTAACCACTGCTTCATATCAGAAAGATCAGAAGTCTGAGAGCAATCCCAATCATTACCAACGTTACTGCAAGCAGATATTATATNTCTGTTCTACTGTGAGATGTATTTCCTAACACACTACAATCAGGCAATTATTAACTCCATCATTTTTTGAGGGAAGTTGATTTGAGGAGAACCTTGCAAATTATAAACCTTACAATGAAGAAGCCCCATTTTTACCAGTACTGTGAACTGCCATAGCTGGTATTTGCACCANTTAATTAGTGGCTTGTCTGCAGTTTTCTTCTGTCATCACTCAGAGTCAGGATTAAATACACAAAGAAGAGGAATTTTCTCACNTTCAGGCTTGGTTGTTTATTAAATCTTACCTAAAGTACAGAGAGTTCAGCAACACTTCTAGCTACCAGCTAAAAGAGAGAAAAATGGAGGTGAACTTAGCTAGTTACAAGGTGTCTTAAAGCTAAACAATCCAATAGAGAATTAATACCTATATTATTTATACTTTTGACCCAATAACCAAACTCCTGTGACCAGCAGTGCAGCACTAACTATCCAACCAGAAACCACTGCCTGAAATCATGAAGAAGAAGAAAGAAACAACACCCAAAATCCTCCAGCTTGTCCCATACCTATGTTATACTATATTATACAAACCTCAAACCTAAAGCCCTTCACAGTGTGACATCACACACCTCTATTTTAACTCCATCTCCCAGATTTGGGATCCTTCTGACGCAGTGGCCGGAGCTGCACTCACTTTGCATTTACAGTCCTGTGCCTGGAGTGGGTCACAGTCTGGGAGCAGGAGGCTTTAGATGTGCATCAAGTTATGGCTCCATGGTCTTTTGACAGTCAGAATGAGTTTGAAGAAGGCAAGAAGGAGGGGGAGCTCCTTTGCTTAGGATAAAAAAGATTAATTCCAATCAGGGGACTGGCACAATGCAGGATTGACAGGTAATTCAGGATAGATTAACAAAGTGGGTGGGAGGGTATAATCTTGGACTAAACCATTAACTTGGGCAATAGCAGAACACACCATTAACAAGAAACACACTGCAACAGCCTTCTCCAAGGCCTCAGGTCAAAAGCAGTGCTCTCCAGAGGGTNGGTTCCAGAAAGCACAGAAAGCTCAAAAATACCAGGTCTCTGGGATCCAGCACTCTGTCACTTTTAAAATTTCTCTAGAAGCTCTTCACACTTTTATTGCATTCTGAACCTGATTGCAATTCCTTCTTTTTATATTAAACCATTTGTTTGAATGTTGCCAGTATGACATCAAAGAGCCTTTGAAGTTCAGAGGAAGTCTCGGTTCTGGCATCTACTTTGTGTATGTGTGGTAGTCCTGCTTTAAATTTGATTAAGTTTCCTGGNTTTTTATATTGCAAGCTTGGTTGAGGAAGCAATTTCTGTTCCTGAGNTTCCCAGCTCATTGTTATCACTAGAACAAAACCTAGAATTGGATTAATAGAAATCAATAATCCAGAACTTTTAAGAACAATTGAACTAATAATAGATTTATGAAGGCTTAANAAAGTTTTATGGCATTAAAATTAAGGGAAATATTTCAGCTGAAAGTACCTTAAGATTTCAAGAACAGCCAATGTTTTATTTAAATTAGATTACTCCTACTCCTATTCCTTACATAGAGAGAAATTCAACAACTGGTATCTGACATATTTCTGAATTCTTTGTAATAATAGTAGAGTAAGGCTTCTGGAGTTGGATTGAAAAATATCCAAGTACCTGACAGAACTAAATAGTTCAGCTGTTCTTTCACTCTGTCAGCACAGTCTCTTTAAAATAATTTATTGGAAAATTCATGAAGTATGCTCATTTTTTCTTGTTAAGCAGAATGGCTATATTTATTTCCATCAGCACACCAAGNTGGAGTCTAAGTGATCATTCTCCCAAAGTTCCTTACCTCCCAGTGAGCTCTGACAAATGTAATTGAATGAGTCCCAGCTATGATGTTCCTTAATTTGCCAGCCAGCATATAGTGTTCCCTATACCACAGAAAACAAATTAATGCATCATGAGTGCAGTTGGTCATCATCTGTAGGAAGCCATGAGGGGAAAAGGGAAAAAAACCCNACAGAATCTCAAGAAAAATGATTCACATTTTGAACAAAAANAATAGTGTCCTCCTGCTAAGGAATACTTAGTTATAGTCGAGCAGTTTTGTGTCTTTCTTAATTATATTGAATAGCATAACTCCCCTTTGCAGCAAAGGATTACTCTCTGTGACAGAACAGAGGGATCTGGAGGAGATTATTAATTGCTTTACATAACAGCATCCAATAAACTCATTCCTATGCAAAAACACTTTTCTGCTTCTTAAAAGCTAAATGAGATAACAAAACAAATTTTAAAACATCCTTCAAAATGAGAATTTTGCAAGANTACCTGCCAAATCTAGAATCCATAGCCATGCCCTCCTCTGGTTTGTATACATAANCCAATGAAAAAAAGCATCTTGATTTGAATTTTCCTGTATGGAAAAAATCTGACAATACATACAGTTCTTCCTTATCTAAATAAAGTAAGTTATTTTACTATTATAACAAGTGCTTCTAGAACATATATAGTATAGGATATNGTATAGGATATAGTATAGGATACTATAACCAACTACTTAAAATGAGGATTTGTTACCTAAATTATGGTTTCTGGTATTTCCCCCTTATTTTACATGTCTTTTCTTCAACAGTTTCAAAGGGTCTTTTTGTTTGATTTTTGTTTGTATGTCTTTCCCCAGTGAGTTTTTTCTTCAGTGATCTCTTCCAGAAAATTCTCCCTCCAAATAAATATGATTTTTGTTTAATATTCATAGGATTCAAGCAGTCACATCACATGGTGATCACAAAAATTATCAGTCATGAAAAAATGTGTTTAAAGATGCCAGCACATATTTTTAAGTTTGCCCACCCTCATATAAATATATAAGATTGAATACATTTTTACACTTTGTGAGTAAAACACAGCTGTTCTCCTTGCATTGATCTTCAGAGATGTGTGTTTCATTGGGAGAAGTGAATAAAAAAGNATTACAGACCTCCTTGACACCAAAAAATTTATCTCACAAAGGACTGAGTAGAGAAAATGTTCAATGAACCTGTATTTTTCTGGTTTTTTTACTTGTAATTTCTGTCAGTCAAATAGTTGGTAAATGCATGGCAAATTGAAAGAATACACCATACATACAAAAAAGCCAACATGACTCTNAGAAAATTAATCCGTGACACATACAATTTCAATTTGCTCCCTAAAAATTTCACTCTTAATTGGCATATATAATGAGANGATTTATTTCTGATGTTCTATGGCATTAGAATATTATAGGGATTAGAACTCAGAACTACATGAAAATTCACATTGGTATTGTGACTGACAACTGTTTTCTCAGTTACAATAAACTCAGGGATCCTTTATGAGCAAACATGTACTCAATATGTGCATATATTATTCCATAAATGGGCAAAGCTGCTAGNGATCTATTCAGCATTATTTATCATACATATGCACATATGTGTGTCCACTCTGTAGACAGCAGCCTGGGTTCTGTAAGTGCCTTTTCAACGATTTCAGGTGGGTTCTGTTCTGTGAGCACCAAAATATCTGCAGTGTCAGGTCAGCTGTGAAAAACAGAAAGGGTAAGTTTTACACTTTCATTTGAGTTAGGTGAGACAGGAGCAAATGTCTGTGGAGCTGTGGAAGAAATTATCAATACAGATTTAATTGATATCTCACATGAAGTACAAAACCCTTCTGCTTTTGTCTTCCTTCCTACTGCCTCCTAACAGTCTAGGAGGCAAGGCAGCCTTCCTGTCATTCTGTCAAACCCTCCTATGCAAACCCACGTCATCTTCTGAATATCTCCTTTGCATTCCCTCCCGACTTTATTACACATTTCTTCCCTTTCTTAAAGTTCTGCCTCACACCATGACAGAATCTGCCTTTAAATCAGCCTTGACATTTGTGCTTGTCTCTTCAGTTTCTGTTCCTTAACGTCTTCTCTGCCNTAATTCAGCCTTTTGTCTATGTGCTCATGACAGTGGAAGATTTAGCAATAACTTCTTGAAAAAAGGCCAGACTGCTACCACTGCCTCCTGCAAAAGCTTTTAATTCCTTCACTACCTCTGTGCCTGTCATAGAGCTGGAATTCTGAAACTATTAGCCTGGTTCCATTGGTTTTGAGTAAACTAAAGAGTATTGAAGGAAGTTGAGGNCTCTACATGGGTAGAATGATTTTTTATCTCTCAGTCTAAAAAGACTGTGCAGCACAAGCACACCACCCTCCACTACCATTTTTTTCTCTCCTTTGTTTTCTGTTCAATAAAAATGAACTTTGGGCAAAACTGAATCAAAAATTAAATGAGGCCTTATTTCATTTAAAGGGATAAAACCCCCTCAAATGTCAAAAATAACTCAAGTGTCAAAAGAAACTCACCAAAGAAATTTAGTCTTACCTAACTGGCTGTTAAAATGATGAAGCAGAAGATAATTCTTTTACACAAGTAAAAGTATTTGGCTAAAAGTTTTCAGATAATTGGTAACAGGATTCTAATTTTCAGTTCCTGACTNGTCAATGTATGTTCATTTCACAAATAAAAAAATATATCAGAAAGATGGATCTCCTTCTGTATGAAAAAACTTCAGCAAATTGAGATTCTTTATTTTAGGAAGTCTGTTGGGAGATTGAAAACAAAGATTGACAATAATGTAAATTCTGTGGAAACAGGNTAGGTAGGTTTATTCATTATTTCTCACTGTGGAAAAAAAAAGAAGAACCTGAACCATTTCAGAACAACAAACATTGACCAAACCCACAGAAATTTTCCTCACCTTCCAAAAACAGCATCTGTAGTGGCAATGGATGACTATGCTACAGGTGCTGCAGGGGCAAGAAAGTAAATAGGTTTGGAGAATTCTTGGAGAATGTAATTCCTAAATGTTATGGTAGGCAACAGTCCAGGTACAGCCTTCAGGTCAGAAAGTTCCAATACTTATTATTGCTGGAAAAATATGATGCATGTCTCTTCTCATTCACTAATTNCTCTCATTAAGGATAGTGTACACACTAAAGCATATTTTCTTTTATCCACTATGTTAGCACTTACACACTTTTTAGAGNCAGTAACCACCTCTTGGTTTCACTTCTTTCTATAGAAAGAAAAAAAGATATCCTTCATTTTGGAAAAAAACCCACATTTTTCATGTATTTGTTTCATTTTCAAAGTGCATTTCAAAGCAAGAATTACTTATTATTTCAGTACTGACAGAATGAAAGTGATCACTGCATATTTTTCTGTTTGCTTTCTTGGATTTTTTTTTAATTAATAATGGTTTCCAACATGTATACTTGAGAATGGGTATTTATAGACACACAGCTGAAATAATCAGACATGCTGAGAATTTTAAAAACTTGAGAGGGGAGGCTTAAAAACAACCAACCACCCACTATTTCAGAAAACAGTTAATTAGTGAAATCAAAGCTTGATGAATGAGAAAACTGTATTCTCCAGTCACATTAATGAAGAAGAAATACTCGTATTTGGAAGATAGCACAATATTAAAATTGCACAAACCTGAAGTGAGCTTAGGTCACTGAAGCTCATCAACAGCCTTGATTATCATACATAATTATTAATCTTTCATTTGCTGCATCCTCTTGAGAAAAACAAATCCTCACATACAATAATATCAGAATAGGCTTACAAGAAAAAAAATATTTTCTTTTTTCTTAGGAAGATGTTAATATACTTATGACCAAGTTACTGTGGGTTCATCTTGTCTCTCTGCCAGGTGCTTGACGAACTATTCTCTCCCCTCCTCTCCTCATTAACACAGAGGAAAAATAGGGTGAAAAATGTAGGTTGACAAAAGGACAAGGAAGACCACTCACCATTCACCATCATAATCAAAACAGATTTGACATGGGGAAANTTGTTTCAGCTTATTGCCTATAGAAAAGTAGAGTAGGATAGTGAGAAGCAGAGACATAGGTAGGGGACTCAACAGGTCATCACATCTCTGCCTCACTGCCTGGAGCACCTCCTCCTGCTCCTCCTTCACTGGCCTTGGTGGCTGCTGAGTTGTTGCTCTTATGCATTCTCACTCCTCTCTCATACATCTCCTGTGCAGCAATATTTGCTCTTCTTAAACGTGTTTTTGCAGAAACACCAACAGCAAGACTGATGGACTTGGCTTGGCTTAGCAGTGTGTTTGTTTTGGATCCAGCTGAAACAATCCATAGAGTTCTATGTCCCTTCATAGAGGCCACATCTGTACATTGGTACATGAACCCCTATACACACCAATTTTTATGTTCAACAGTTTTAATGGAGCCTAGCAAATCGGTTGTCTAGACACAATCTTGATCTATTAAAAAAAAAAAAGTAAAAGGTGTCTTACCTTCTTTTTGAGGAAAAATGTCAGGTAGAGTGTACTATTAGGATAAGTGTGCAAAATGATAAAAAAAAGACCAATCCTTGCTTTCTCAGGTTTGGTTTGGTTTAGGAACACTAACCAGACTTTGGGANGAGATTATTTCAAGTCTTTTCAGAATTTCACATTCTCTTAGATTTGTTGCAAGTTTAACTGCCTTAGGATGGACTTCTGNTGTCAGTTAACATTTTTGTATCACAGATAAACAGATTAAGTCATAGTTATTTGTGCTTAAAGAGCTTAGAAGATAACTGAGGGTAGAAATTCAATTATTCCTCCACACCTTTTACAGATAACATTCATAATTCCTGGGAAAAAAAACAATCCTAGAGACCACAAGGACATCTGGCTAGAGGTGTGTGGTAGCTCACCTGCCTCCTGGCCTGTGTCCTGAGAGGAAACAGCTGCAGTCTAGCCTNACCTTGCAGAGCTATGTGGAATTATACAGCATCTGTACTTCACACCAAACAATACTGGAGATCTGCAAGTCAACGTTCATTTGAAGTTTAGGACAAGGGTTTGATTCCCTAAAATGCTCAAAATGGCAGAAAACTTTTTCAGATTACTGAAACCTCTCGTGCAGAGAGACAACTAAACGCCAAATGTGGTCTCAGCAATCTCTCCTACATTTAGAGGTTTTATTTGACCCAGTAGTCCAGACTCTGATCACTGCAGGTGCAGGCTAGATGGACGCTTGGGATTTAGGTCTTCAGGCTGATGAAAGTTGAATTAGCATTACAGTTTCCATCTAAACACTGACACCTTTATTCCAGGCTTTGGAATTGGCTCATGATGTGTTTTACATCATTATCTGTTAATTTATGTTAAAGAAGGACCTGTCCTCAACTTGTCAGGGAAAGCCTAACAGCAAACTCAGCACAGGAGATTACNGTGGGTGCCATTATTGTCTTCTTCTACTGTCACACAGCTTGGTTAAGTGACTTTGAGTAGAAANTTTGTCATATACGTGGTGGAGGTGTCACTGCTCATCGTTTTTTTACAAAAGTTGAAGAAAACAGTTTTTTAAGTTTAATATCAATGTAAAAAGACAGCAATTGAAAACAGAGGAAAAGTTGGGAGGAAAGGAAAATCTGGGATATGAATTCATAAGATGAGTAGATGAATATGTGTGCCCCACAACACCCAAGGGATTGTGGCAGCAAAAGAGACTTGGGGAATCCACTGCAGCACAGTGAAGTTCAACTGATCACTGTCCACACTGATGGAAAAAGCAGAAATACATTACCAGCTGATANGTGACTTGGAAAAAATGCAATAAATACTACCAATAATCCTGTGTTTTGGATATTTAAATGTACAAATATAAAATTGTCATGAATGAAAGCAATAAAAATGGACATTAAATTTGCTCATTGACTAAGCTTATTTTTCATGTACCTTGGAGAGTNGAAAAGAAAATTACCTAGGATCCAGATAAATTCGTAACCATATAAAGTGGAAAGGCTGTGTGTGTGCCTGTTTTGTAAATTCCACAGGAATTTCTCATTCCTAAATCTTTGCTGCCACTTTACACACTTGATAGTAGTGCACTTGCAAAGCTATTATGCTAAGAACATACAGTTCATAATACAATCAGTTTTTGTTGTTAGGGATTATCCCAAAAGCATATGTAAGGCTAAAGCATGAGCAGAAATATCCACTAAAACTAGCAAGACACTGTTATTAAACAGCAGTGAGTGAATATGGTTCTTTAAACAATCGTTAAGTGTCAGAGAGATGTTTGAATTTTTCTTAATGATTTAATAATCTCTGCTAGGGTTTGGAAATCCTTTTTTTCTCTCCTCTGGCATTACCTTACATACAGACACCAAATTTCAACCTAACCATTTTTCATATTAACTGATTTAAGTTTATGTCTTGGTTTGAAAGAGAGGCTTTTGCCAAGAAAGGCAGGAGCTCCTCCCAAGAATGTAGAGCCCACACCCTCCTGATTATTATAGTTTTGGAATCAGGGAATCTCAGGCAGAGATACGGGGTAGGAGTAACACAAGGTCAACTATGTGCTGAGGTAAATTGAGTAAATACTCCGGTAGATAAAACCTTCTATATCTATATACCCACAATTTTAAAACTCCTAAAAATTGCACAATTAAAATAAGTTTTGTGTTTTCTGAGGTCTTGTACTATGGAATTACTATTTAAGTGTTCCACTGGTCGATTCTGAAGATAAGCCCNTAGATTCTAAGGCACCTTAAGTTAGGAGCTTTTAAAAAAAAGACTTAAGCAAACTTTTAAGGATTTGATATGAGGCATGAAATTCAAACAAACTCAAAGAGCAAAATTAAGTCTGTGTGTNTTACCTTCAAGTATGTCCTTATGTAGGTAGTATATGACAGTTGGTGGCTATTCAGGTGCTTAAGTGCCAGCAGTCACCTCTGGGTATCCAAGAATATTTTTGAGCAGAAAGGATTTAAATAGATTTATTTTGAGAACAGTAGCTACCACTCCTGCTGTTCATCAAAAACGAGTCTAGATTCATCTTTGTGAGCAGCTTATGTTTCCAATTGGGAAGGTTGCTACATGGCTAGAAGGAAGGAATTGAGCTCCCTCACATGAAAACCCTTGTGCTGCACAGCTGGAAAAATGAATGAGGGCATTTGTTCCTCCTGCTCTTTTCTGTTTCTCTAATAAAGACTAATCCAATAAAGATCAGTGTGTTATGTGACCTGTGTTTAGCCTTTCTCTTGTGGACTGGACAGAAAACACAATGAGGAAAGTAAAAGATCTGGATAAGTTGGCTATGAAGAAAAGGGGTTTAGAGAAATTAACAGTTTTGAATCCTGCATTTTCTAAAGTAGAGGAAGAAGTTATGTGATTAGATAGTGTGAGTAACTTAAAAACTTGACTGGAAATAATTCTCACTTGAGTTTTTTTTATTTATGCCACCTAGGAAAAAGTGATCATATATGTTCTTACTGAAAGAATTTCTATGGATTTTAATAGCTTTTAGTATTTTTTTAAATTTGTGCTTCTGTGTTAGTTTTTTATCTTCCTTAAATCCCTTAAGAAGTCTGTTCTGACTGCCTCATTTCCAATTTTCAGAACTGTGATATATGTTGCTCTTACAAATTTTGCTTGCCTAGTTTTCCAAGTTCTCTTTAAAAGCAGCCTGATTTTTATGGTTTTAATTAGTTTGACTAATTCAACTTTCTTTTTCTTTTTTTTTTGTTTTTGCTTTTGTTTTTGTTTTTGTTTATGAAGTCACTAGGTATCCTCATGTTAGTCTGCTTTGTATTGATACACATTATTTGGATAGACCATAAAGATAGTGGCTTCTTCTTCTTTATGCATACAGTATTGTTTCACATGATATTCCAAAAATCGCCAAACTTCATAGGGTGAAATGACTAAATACATTTCAAATGCAAGATGCAAAGAAATATAAAATAATAAAAGGGTATGACTTTNTGAGAAAGTCTGGGAAAATTCTCTTTTGGCAGGTTTAAGTTGCAAGAAATAAATATTTGTATGACAGGGTAACAGTTAATTTATAGCTCCACTTTCAACAAAGATTGAAGATTGAAGTTAGAGCAGGAATGCTGTGCTCTCCCCAAAAGAAGGAATAAATAGAACTTTCTGGATTTTTCCTCTCTGACAAATTTTGATTCCTATAATTAAAACTAAATTCAGGTTAAATCTAGAGAGTTGTCAACTGGCTAATTAGGGTACTTAAAGAAATATCTTTTCAGTTTACATTTTTTTATCCATACATATCAGACTATAGAACAGAATCTTTTATACTTGAAAAGAACTCTAAGATCATTAAGTTATCCCAGCACTGTCAAGTCCTCCACTGAACTGTGTCACAATGCACCATGTCTTTTAAAGACTTTCAGAGATAGTGACTCAACTACAGCCCTGGAGTGCTCCAGTTCTTGACAACCCTTTGGGTGTTTTTTCTAGTATGCAATCTAAACCTTGTCCAATCTCTTGTTATTTGGAAAGAGAGACTCTCACCCATCTCATTTCAGGTAGTTGTAGAACTCAATCAGATCTCCTCAGCCTTCTTTCCTTGAATAANCCCAGCTCCTTCAGCTGCTTGTCACAAGAATTCTGATCTAGACACTNTATCATCTTTTTAGCCCTTCTCTGGACAAGCTCCAGCACCTCAACTTCTTTCTTGTCGTGAGCAGCTCAGAATGGGACACAGAACTCAAGGTGTGAACTCACCAGTGCCCAGTACAGAGGGACAATCCCTGCCCTGGTCCTGCTGATACAGGCCAGGATGCCATCTGCCTTCTTGGCCCCCTGGGCACAACCTGGCTCATGTTTAGTCTGTCAACAAACATCCCCAGGTCCTTTTCCACTCTGCAGCTTCCCAGGCACCCTGCCCCAGCCTGTAACACTGCACAGGGTTGTTGTGACCCAAGGGCAGGATTGGATACTTGGCCTCATTGAGCCTCAAAAAGTTGGTCTCAGCCCATTGATCCACCTGTCCAGATCCCTCTGCAGAGCCTTCCTGCCCTCCAGCACAGCAACACTCCCACTAGTGCTGTCTCTGAGCTTACTGAGGATGCACTGTATTCCTTCATCCAGATGAAACATATTAAACAGAATGTCCTGAGAAAATGAAGTTCTACCATCATAACAGCAAACAAATCATTCTGAAGTAACTCGTAGGTTAAAATCCCACCTCACAGTGAAAAACTGAGTTCATCATCAATGGACACTAATTGTAATTGTTGTATATTTTCCCATAAGATTAACTCAATTCGAAAAACAGAGTCTGAATTGTAATATTCATATTTTTTACAATGCTTTGATATTCAGACNGTTTAGTGTAAAATATTTGCTCATCAGTTTACATGATACATCCAGATTTTCTTCTTGAATCTTCTGGGATTAAAGTTTATAGTCTAATTGCAGTATCTAATGAAGACAATAATATTTGTCCTAGTGATTTTTAAAATGTGCTTTTTGTTAAACGTGTTTTATTTGTCATTTGTTTGATTGGGACTGTTTGTTTGTTTTTTAATTTTTAGTTGTTTATTGTCGGGAGTTTTTTCCACAAGAGAAACACTGGTGAAATTGGTTTATTTTCATGAACAAAATCTCAGGATGAAGGTTAGAAAATCTATCATGGAATAATTTAAAATCAGAATAGGATGAGGGAATTCCCAATTGAAAAAAANATTTCAGTGTCTTATCCTCTTATTACATCTTCAAATTGCTGGAGGATAAAAGACATCTATCTTGCTATGGACATACTGCTTTTCATACATGGACATAGGGGTACTGTCATTACTAAACACAACTGTATTTTCTTTAATTTGAGCATGTTAAGGTGCTTAAAGGTCCATTAAGAACATAATTTTTACTGAACTCTTAAGGAAACTGATAATTACCATGTAGTCTAGTAAAGAAGAAGGGGAGAAGAGAGGATGCAGGGAAGAAATGTGTTGGTATTCTACTAAGCAACCTTTTAGCAATTATATTGGACTCTGAACATATTATATTTCCCATTGTTGAGTGTTCATTAATTCATGTCAGTGTGAAATACCAAGGTGATTTGTGAGTCTGGAGAAACTTTATTTTTCTCTATGTCCCCAGAAATAACCTTCAAAGAAAGTCATAGTCTGCAAATAATGACAACTTCTGCTTTATATAGNGTGTAGGCAATTAAACAAATTTCTTGGAAGTTTGTAGTCACAGCTATGTAGGAATGTTTCATTGTTAAATACTGAGAAACAAAAGAGACCTAAATTCATCTGCTTTATATATAGCGCCTACAATTTCCTTTAGTTTCATTTCAGTAACACGTGTAGTTACTAATAATAAGGAAAGATATAATTATGGCTTCTCCTACAAAATGTAATTTAGCAGTCAGACTTTTGGCATGGTACATTTAATTCATATATTTAAAGTGAACAGAACCAATATATGTAAAGTATAAACATTTACTGTATAATTTTTTTTTTCACTAAATTAATTTGCTGTGAAAGGTTTTATATTTTTTCACAAATTTAAAACTCTCTAAACATAAGCACTTTATTTAATAACATGCTATCTCTGTTTTCTCTATTTGTACAGTAAAACTGAAATTATTAGGAACATTTCACGATTCTTTTCTATGAAATAAAGATTTCTATGAAGTGAATGATGTGTCTTTTGTTATAGAACCACTCTCTCTTAATTAGACTTAAAACCAAGTTTCTAAGCAGATGTTACAATGAGACAAGGCACTGGCTGCAAAGATGGGTGGAAAGCTTGCAGATAAATACTAGTTTCCATGACATACCTCAACACTTTCTCTTTGAAATATTTGAGGCTTCTATAATGTTGCCAAACTGCATATATCAATTATAAGCCTGAATTTAACACAGAGAATTAATCAAAATCTCTTTTCTATCAGATGAGATTTCATCTACTATGAATTCTTTGTGACATATATTGGATTGACCATCCTATGTGAATTTTTTTCCTTCCTCATATATTTTAAGGCTACACCAAATTTCTTTTAAATTTTTTTTCTCTTATTAGTCAATGAGGTGCATTTTACAAACTCTATTTCTTAGACTTTCGCAGAAAAATAAATAAGATTTAATTTTATATTTAAGTAAGGACATGATAAGAAGAAGGAATTTAGAACGAAAAGTAGGATTTCACAGTATGATGAGATATCTTGTGCTTCTCCTCTTACATCTGATATTCATTGACCTGGTTCCTCCCAATTATTGTTGGATTGTGTACCTGAGATGAAGAAGGAGCCATTATACCTTGTTTTCAAATGGCAGTAATGAACCATATCCTCTCCTACTCCTTTCCTGAGTGATGGCCCAGAGGGGCACCAGAAGGATCATCACACACAANCATCTTGTTCTCATTTCTTTTGTACTCTGGTAAAGTAGCTCTTTTAGCTACCTTTGATGTAGGAAATGTAAAGGATCAAAATCCTTGCCCTACCACATGGAATTGAATATAATAATCTGGGGTTCTTAAATCCCCTTGTTTTAGTTAATTTTTTACTTNAGATTAGCTTGAATTTACAATAGGTTTTACCTGCAGTTTCATCTCCCTACAATCAAAATAATTATCACCCCCATAAAAAGACACCCATGTGGGAAAGTAAATGCAATGGGTTACTGCAGGAGATAATCCTTCTATATAATTGATAGAAATCTGTTCATAGAGGATACTTGTTTGACAATTCTGCACAAAATATTTATTGCTCCAATATTTATACCTGTCTCTCTTTGTGTTTGATTTAATGACCTTTTTGACATGTTCATAATTCCCTAAGTAATGCTGGAAATCTGTTTCATTAATAAGCCTTCATTTTTAATTATTATTTAAACTGTAGGACACAGGATGGCTTTGCTTATCTGAGGTTACTTTGTTCAGATTAACTACATGTAAAGTGGAAAAGTTATGTTTGAGAGGAAATGTAATGAATCTTTTGTCTAAAACCAGCTGGTGAATAAGCTAAGGCTAAGGTTATTTAATAGAAATTGCTTAGACTCACACTGAAATTAGAAATTACTATGACCCTGAAAAATTACACTTTATTCAGTTTGCCTTGCATAATACACCTAACTTCCAAGCAACATTTACTAGAGAAAGANAATCTAAATTGTGACTCTCTATGGCATCCATTACTGGAGAAAACCCGTTCTTGTAAACATTAGCCAGTAAATTTAAAAATAATCTGCTTAATAACTTTTTCTAATATGGAGTATGATCAGGCATCAGGCAAAATCAAACTGTAGTTTCTCTTGAAGGAAACTTCTGGGCATCCATGATCCAATCCCTCACTGAAAGCTGTGTCAGCTGAGATTGGCTGCCCAGGGCCTTGTCCAATCTAGATTTCATTCTTAATGTATTATTAAAATNAATTATAATATTATCAAGATCAAAATCTCCACTGACATAGTTAATCTCAGTTGCACTGTGTTATGGCACTGCAGAACTCCAAGGAAATGTGTAAATATCTGGTGAAATACCCTCCACCAGGGATGATTTGTGGGTACATTACATTGAAGTGCAGGGGTTAGGCCAGGATGTGCCTACCAGTGTCATTATAACCAAATGATATTCCATCTTTCTGAATACTACAGGTGGAATAATGTTTCTTAGACTAAGTGCCAGAATACCACAGAGGCACATTCTGTTTTATGCTTGATGTACAGTTGTGTTTATTTATAGTCAATGAGGCAGAGTTCCAGATCAGTGCAGGTATTTNACAGCTTAAAAAATTTCCTGCTNGTGCCAGGCTAAGGAGTGGAGTGGNTGTATGTGAGAAACCTGGAAACAAAACAGACAAATGATGAAATATGCTGTGATGAGAACCAAGTCTGGTCAGTGTGGGAGAAACTGAGGATGATTGTTNCAGGATCTTATAGGGATTTCTGGCAACAGGGAAACAAGGGGCAAAAACATGAATCCAAAACCAAAACATGCAGAGACTTCATGAAATACACTATGACAACAACAAACCTTGCTATGGACACTGGGTGTGTGGCTACCAAGACACTTCAGGAGGAGGAGGAGGAGGCCATGTGTGCCTGTGGTCCATGTGAGCCCTGTACCTGCTGGAGGTTTGCCATGTTGGTCTGTGCATCTCTCCAGGGCCCTGGAGCACTTTGCATCCACACAGAAAAGGGGCAGCCGTGTCCCACAGCTGGAGTGAAGGGTTACCCAGGCTGGAGTGGCTTCTGACATCCCTCAGCTCTCTGGATATTGAGCTACTATTGAGAAATGGCTTTTAAATTAGTGCTGTCCTTTAACCTGAGCCTATCAAAATAAAGATGAAAAGCTAAAGAAAACTGAAGTCAGTCACTTACTTCTATAAAAACATTCACATTTTTTCTTCTTTTGTCTTACTAAACTTTGTCAATATCAATGCTCATTGAGCAAGTTTATCTTCTTGTTCAAATCAATGTGTATCTGTTATTAACACATTGTTACTGATGGTAGNAATCTGCATAGTGAAAATATCACCTTTTAAAGTGGACACTGCTTTTCTCAACATCAGTAGGGAGTTACGAGGTGAATCATCTTTGATGATGGTTTTTCTTCATGTCTTGCTTTAGAAGGGAATAAATATAAACATCAGAAACATTCAGTTCCTGCATTCTCACCATGATTATGAACAATATAACTACCATAAATTTTGTTTTTATGTTCTATTTTTGTTTATTTGTCAACCTTTCTGCTATTCTTCACAATTGATGCCTACTTAGTGGCATAATGCCTCTCANGGTTTCCACTTTTTTTTCTTGTTTTTGTTGCTATCTACTTTGTCCACTAATTTTAAACTTAGACCTCTGTGTGTTTTCATACAAACATTGGTTTTCATTTTTAAAAGGACTTCATGTCCTATCACACCTGATCTGAAAATATTCTCCTGTCAAAAAGACCATCTGTTCCTTGGGAAAAATAGTTTCAATACATAGTTTTCTGTGTAGAAATAACTTCATTTTTTTATCAAAGATTTTCATTATTTGATTTGCCTAATTTTGAGAAGGTTGAAGTTTGTGTTTTATACGAGAGAGGTTTTGCCCTGGATGTGTGGAGTCTATAATTACTGTAAAACTCTTAAACAACCACATGGAAAGCTGAAGTGAAACATAACAGTCTAGGGCTTTTTGTTGTTGGTTTCTGATGTCTTTTGGGAAATCAGATTAATAAAAATTCAAATATCTTTCTATGTGCTTCTGCATATGAAACACACATATNTGTTTCATTGTGTTTTCTTGTTTGTAACTCTATATATGCTATTCCTTTGCCTTGCCTTGCCTCACCATTACCTTCCTCCTCCTTCCTCTTTTCTCCTTTCCTTTTCCACTTTCCCCTTTCTTGTTTCTCCTTTCTCTTTTCATTGAGTCTGCTGGAGTGTCTGACAATTGAGATGAGTTGTTTTTTTTCCCCTTTTGGTGTGTTAAGTTCATGATGCTAATAATCAACGACTTGTCTTTTAAATTATTTNAAAATATTTTAAAAATAGTTACATGTGTTCAAAATTTTCTCCTTAAGCATAACAAATAACTTTTGGAAAAGGAAAAGCTCAGGTGATAGAAAAAAGTTAACACTGAAGTAGTTTTGTTGCTATTGTTTTTGAAAGGAAGGTNACAAAATGAAGACACATCCTCAGAGAATATTCATTTATTTCAATGTGATTTCCGTGGAAAAAGACATCCATACATCCTTCAATACCTCTTTGGTTTGTGGCTGAGAAGAAGAAAGAAAATAGTAATCCAGCTGAAAGCGTTTTTTTCATATTGCAGCAAAAATATCAGTGAAAATAGAACAAAAGTAACAGCATTTNTTCAGAGAAAAATATTTATATATTTGAGTGACTCTACATAAAAGTCATAGCAGCCATCAATGACTGTAGAGGAATTAAATGTTAATATGTCATTAGACTATCTGTTGTGTTGAAAAGAGGAATATCTCAGGTTTGAAGCATTATTAGTACTGGTCCCATCATTAATATCTAGTGATTAGCCTTCTAATTAAAATTATTTTCTGTCTATATACATGTGATTTCACGCTGCTGAAATCTTTTCCAGATGACTGTAAAATGACTTTTTTTGAATCTGCAGTAGATCCTCCCAGCCTTCACAGCTGTGCTTAGTCCTCTGAGACTATTTTTTTCACCATGTGTTGTTACTAATTCAGCTAATCTCCAGGTTGGTTACTGACCCAGGGGGATGTTCTTTTTGGACATTTTATGTTAAACTGCACACAGTCATGTTGAGTACTCTGATTAATATTGTGCAGACCTTTGCTTTAACTGCTGATGAGTANAGGTGAAGACAGAAGAAAATTAGAGTTAAGGGAATAGAATTAAAAGGATAATAAACTTTGTTGTACTTAATTAATTGCTTAACAGCTGCAGTTTTCTCTGCCACTTCCTCCTTTAGGAATATTACATGTAACTCTAGGGAATTAGAAACTTGCTGTATTCTTAAAATAAGAAGTAAATGTAAATTTGAGATCCGTATTGCAAAGATATTAGTTTAAAATTTTATGCCCTCATTCAAAATTAAATGGCTGGGAATTTATTACCCCTTCGATTATGAGGTTATCACACACAGTAAGCAGGGGGAATCCTCAGACACTATCATGCCATCTCCAGCACTTTTTTTCACATGAATTTTTTGCTAATTAATTATCTGTGTTTTTTTGTGTAAAAGCATTATAAAAAGATCACAGGGGGATGTTAGGGCTGATCATTACCTGCAATGTGTTTTGATTACTAAGTTTGAAATATGATTTAACATTATCACTAAAATGAATATCTTTTCATTTGTATATTTAGCCCAGTAGCTATCCAACTCTCCTTCCAGCAATGAGAATTTTTTCTGGTGCTGATAATTTGGAGAAGAATATGAAACTTTGGCTTTGTAAATTTAACTTTTCTCAATTCTAGAATTGTTAAGTTATTGGGGAAAGACACAAACTTAAAATAAAACCATTAGGATAGTTTCAGAAAACAATTATACAAAAGAAATATCAGAAAACTCTGTGGACNGCATACTGGTTTGTTATCAATACCTTTGGGTTTAACTTTCTGAGAAAAAAGATGTTCAGAGAATTTCTACTTATTTTATGCTGAAGTGAAATTTTTTTTGCTAAGCATACAAAAAACCTTACAAACTGGGGAGAGTAAGAATAATGGTTTTATATAACCAGAGAATTCTTTTTCTTTCACTCTTTCTTCTTTCTTTTTTCCTTAAGTATTTTTAAATCCAATACTTTAACTTTAAGGAAACTTATATTTTGCATAACTAAGCATATCATTACTGAACACATGGAACTTTACAAAATGTCTATTGTAAAATAGACTGCTTGCTGAAAAAGCAATTTGAGGTTTAGGTGTAATAAATTATTAAAAGAATGGGTAATGCAGGCTACAAATTCTATACAGGGCTATATTTTGGATGCAAGTTTTCTGTATGGATTAAATTGTGCAAATATAATTGCAGATTTTGAAAACCTGCATTGACATTTGCTTAAATCTTTTTGTAGCTATTCTTACTTGAAANCACAGGGCTTGATTTAGTGACAAGATTTATGGAACATAATTGTGGTGCAGTGAACTACAGCAATTTCATTAAGGGAAGATGCCCTTCTGTAAAGAACAAGTATTTGGAACCTTATGTGTATCATATGCACATCCACATAAGCATGTTCAGTCAGTTCAGCTCTCATATATCCATAATCCTACCACAGTTAGTGTTTGAAAAGCAAATCAAAACAATGTGCAAATGCCAGTTTCATTATGAGTTTGATTTAAAAAAAGGGTCTGCAAAACTGGTATGAGCAAAAAGGAAGTCAGGAAAGAGAGCTGGAAGATGGTGTTTTAATCAGAGATGTTGAGTCTGAAACATTTTGCTAATGCTGCTGCCCCTGTTTAGTTCACCAGCATCATGCAGTGTTCTTTCCTTCCCCTCTCCCTTTGCCAGTGTACAGCAGTCACCTCAAGAAAACACTTCCTCTGTTACTGTAGTGCACCAGATGCTGATGAGACTATAGAGATAAAAAAAATGTTAATTTGAGCACTGGTTTGTTGTTTGTTATGAATTTTGTGGTTTTGTCTTTGGTTTTCCCTCTTGACTACAATACAATTTTTAGTGTCCTAGTATAATCTAATTGAAAACTTCTACATTCTGTTCTTCAAAAAACAGGAATTATTTAAAATCAGCCAAAACATCAGCAAACCCACTAAATTCTTAGAGGCAAAAGTCATTGTTTTTAACCTTATTAGCCTTTAAACAAAATCGGAATCTAGAATTTAACTGTGTAGGAGATTTAAAAATCNCAATTGTCTTAAACATGGTTAAAATTGCTAAAGGACTTCTATTTGCAAATTATGCAAAGAAGCAACTGNTTATCTGCACCACTGATGCCCAGATTCTTCCCTCTTCTTCCTCCTCCCTCCTCTAAATATGTCTCCTGGATTCCAGGAACTTGGACCATGAGTTAAGCCCCTTGACAGGAATGTGAGTTAAGGTAAAAGTGGTACTATTATCTCAAAGGTGGTCCAGTTANCTTAGGTCCAAGGAAAAATAAACAAGGCTTAGGGGAGAAAAATGTATCCATGTGGAAAGCCAACTGTTGAAAATAATCTCTGGCTGGGTTCAGTGAGGGGAGCCCATAGCCCCCAGATTCATTTGCTGACCTTCCAGCAGAGGACTGCATGTGATCCACAGTGCTGCTGTAAAAGACAGTGTNAAACATCCCCCTCACAGGGGAGGTGCTTTGGTGGTCCCACATATAGCTGAACATATGTTTGGCCCATTGAACTCTGTGTTTCAAGGACCACCACCATGGAGAAGCCCAGGGTGAGCAGGACAAACAGGATGCTTCTGGATCCACAGGATAGTGCCTGCCTTTCTATTTAATCTGTCTCACTCTCTTTCACTCTCTGATCTTCCCTTTCCTATTTCTCTTTACCTCATGTTTACTCTAAAATAAAGCCTTTACTTTGACCTTGGTATGTGGTCTTGTTCACACCTTCATTTGGGCAAAGGCATCTCTCTGATAATTGTAATATTGAGATCAATTATTTTTCTCTAGTCTGGATACAGACTGTATCTGTGCCCCAAAGTGCCTTTGAAAATAGCACAGTTCTCTCTGTTGGAGGTGGGTGGTTCCTGTGTACAAGCTCTTGGAAACTTTGCCACAGCTGCCCCTTGAAGGATGCTATATAAGATCTCTTGGGGACAATGGCTCTTCTGGGTGACCAGTGTAAAGAAAATATTTTGTTGACCTTCCTGGAAAAATTTNTTATTAACCCTACACTCCTGGAATGAAGCTGGCATGAAAAGACTTGGGATAATGAGCAATTGGTTTTGCAAAAATCTGAAGATGAGATAATGCTACCTTTTCAAGATTTGTGAATGCTTGTTCCTTCTGTTAAGTGAGAGGAANNNNGCACTGCTTGCTGCAAAATGTGATCATGTCCAAAAGCTTCAGGCAGATTTTTGGTATGTGGTGGGAGAATGAATTTTACAGGAAGAATTGTAGGATGTAGAGCCCATAAAACACTTCTGAAACAAGGTCAAGCAATGCAGACCTTTTGTTGTGCTCAGTGGAGGGGTTGAGACTAGATGAACAAGACTCTTGATCTGATAAAGAGCAAAACATAACATTTGTATTGATATCTGATGATGGGGAAGTAGCATGTCAACCTTTAATTAAAACTGAAACCACAAATGCCTGCCTGGGTTAGCAAACTGCTACTAAAACAGTGCTGTGTACAACTTCCAAGATCAAAATCTGATGATAAATCAGTCAGGAATGAAATCCAGTCAATATTAATGCAGAGGGATGCAAACAGTTAAAATCACTGGAGTAAGTGAAGCAAGGGTTATCTGCCAAACTGATAAGGTTAATTCATGTCTCCAGGGTGAGAACTAAGAGTGTGCTAAAAAGTCTAAAAGTAACCCAGTTCAAGCAGTTAAAACATTCCCTTATTCACAAGCTGCAGTGCTTGTCGAATTTTTAGGGGCAGTATCACTCCCTCCAGACNTGAGATTAAGCAGAGAAGACCCCCCTGAAAACATGGGGAAAACAGCAAGCACTTCATGTAATAGAAGTTGAAACTACACCTAAGAGATATCAAGTTGAAGCACTTAGAAAACTTGATTCACTAAGGAATAATGTGTCAGGAAGTTTGTATTGTTTTCTTTTTCTGGGAGTGCCAGCACCTCACCACTTGGGATCAAAAGCAGAGAGGTGAAACTGTCAGCAGATTTACCAGAAAAGGCTCACAGGGAACTATGAAGATGTGGTGATCATTTTTGTCTTAGGCCCTTTTAACTTTTTGATTGTTTTTGAAATAGATATAGGAGTGCCAGCATTTTAAACTGGAGTCACTGCTTAGTAGGATTATACCAGAGAATAAATTTTCTTTCCTTTTAATAATTGGTCTATATTAGGCAAAAATTTCCTTTTTTGTTATGNAGGAACCTGGCAACAGATGAAATGTGTGGGACCAACAGAACTTTCAATTGCTNCCATAATTGCTTGTACTATTAGCTTATTAATGTTTGTGATTTGTTTGTGTTTTCATGATAAATGTCTTACTTGGAGACTAAATATTAGTCATACTGTTTTATGGNTTGTTTGATTTTGCTAAGTTTATTTTGTCTTTTTATAAAACAAAAAAAAAAAAAAGTATGTGAAAAGGTTTTACTTTTTTCTTAAGGTTGTATATTTTGTCTCAACCAAATTTATCCTGGGAGCTGGTACAAGTATATGTGTGTATTTGGTATCATACAAATGTGTGTCAATTTTCCCAGCTATGCCTCTGCAGGTTTTATATTTTTTTTATGATTTCACTAAATTTGTTAATGTTATTAATGAATGAACTAAATAGTCTTAAGAAAACAGAAGAAAACATTAAATGGGAAAATGTTGAGNCTCCCTTCCTAAACCAGGACAGGCTGCAAATACAAGGTTAAAATGCAGAAAAGCCTTTTAGCAGCTCTGAAGCAAATCTTTCTGTAACTGTTTCTTTGAACCAAATATGTTATTGATCATTAGACATTCCAAAGTAAATCACAGACTTGTATTCCCACCTGAGCTTTCTCTACGTGCTATTGGGTTTCCTACCATATCTCCTAAGAATATATTTTAACTTTACCTCACTTCTTTTATTTATGTTAATCAATATGGTAACTATAATACATTCTGCACCACACATCCATCTCAGTTTTGGGTGCAACTTACTGTGGCAGCAATTGGAGGAAAAAAAAAAAAAAAAGAGAAAGCTACATGGGATAATACAACTCANTTTGAAAGGGAATTAATTTGACTTATCACTCTTCAACAATAAAGCTACAGTTTTTGGTTTTGTGTCAGGATTAAATTGCAATGGAGCTGTATTTTATCCCCTGGACAATAGAGCAAGGGCTTGATGTAAAGATGTGTTTGCTTAAGAGTTTTTTTGCATGAGTATTGGACTTTATCCCCTGGACAATAGAGTAAGGGCTTGATGTAAATATGTGTTTGCATAATAGTTTTTTTGTACAAGTGTTGGAATTGAATCCAGTGATTTTATTAGTCTGTAAAGTAAAAGATTGATTACAAGACAAAATACACTGTCATAACCAATAGAATAAGTATTTAATGCAGGCAAAGCTAGATTCCACTCTCAGCTATCTTCCTAGAAGCCTGGTCATGTTTTTTATTCTTCAAAATAATTTTTCCTGTTTTGAGTTTCTTTTGTACTATTGCTAAAACAGGCTTTCTACATTAAAACAAATATGAGAATAGGGATATTTTTATTGCTCTCTTCGTTGTGAGGTATCTGTACCTGACTTACAAGATTTAAGGTGACATTTTAAAACACAGTAACATCAACAACTCTGGCTGTCACTTCACACAGTCGTTGGGTCTGCCAGTGTAGAATNAACTGGAGGGACAGTGATATTCTCTGTATCCTAATAAAAACCAGGATTTTGTTTATAAATTAAGTTGAATCCAGAATGATGTCAAAGTTTCTAGGAAATTTTCCTTTTGAATTTTCTAAAATATTAACTGCACTCTGGAAAGTAGTTGCCTATGCTGACTGAAGTGGTACAAGAAGTAACTCTAGAAAGTCTGTCATTAAATAAATGCAACATATATTTCTTCTNTCTTTCTAATTGGTAGGTTTTGATNCTCTTGACCCTCTGAACCAAAATGTGGGACAAATTTCCCAGGTGAGATCCTCTACCATCAACAAAANTAGGAATCTTCATGTGGAATAGAGACCTTTGCATATTGTTGCTGAATTAGTTTTAGCTGCTGGATTCTGAAGGTTNAGTCAAAGACCTTCCATATGAGAAAAATCCCCATTTACAGATAGAATCAGTTCCAACTTACATATTTACTGAGAGCTAGATAAATAGTGCTTTCTCACCCCAATGTTAGNATCTTCTTCTACTGCATTGCCAATGCAGGGATGGGTCTCTTACATTTTGAACTCTTATGCCTTAGCTTGTTTCTGAAAAAAATGTAATTTTATGTAACATTAATTGTATATTGCAAAATTTATAACTGCTTTTATGAAGTCATATAAGGGAAATTATTCTGGAAGCCATTTTTTAGAATAATTATCAGAAAAAAATAAAAGGCTGAATGGAACTTAATAGACCATAAATGCTTTATTTAGTGTTTCAGAGATTGAAATGATGGACTGATACAGCTGACACAGAAAGCAAGGAAGTGTTGGCTTACCAATTAATGTTTGATGTAACTGGAACTAATTGTTATNCAACATGAGAGAACAGTCATGTCAGATGTCCAATAAATGGAACAGCTGGGTATCTCATGGGAAGCAAAAAAGTCCAGAATAAGATTATAAATTATAACATTCAAAAATTTTATATTAAATATGCTTTTTAGAACATATATTGTTTTCTACTTTCAGTTCAATAATGTATGCTTGCTGATTTTGCAGATTTTCACTGTTGTTTCTTCTACATGAAGCTTTGTCCACTTTCAAACAACTCCCAGTGCCCCAGAGCTTTCCTTGAGGGCTGGTATCAGGACTGGCACTGCTGTTAAACATCTTGGTCAGTGACTGTGGGATGGAGGGCACCTTCAGCAAGCTTGCCACAGANTCCAAGCTGTGTGGAGGGAAGGAATGCCATCCAGAGGGACCTGGACAGGCTTGAGAAATGGACCTTTGTACATTAGAAGTTTAACAAGGTCCAGCACATGGGCAGGGCAACCCCAGGCACAANTACAGGCTGNGCAGAGAATGAAAAGTGGGCAGCCCTAAGGAGAAGCACTTGGGGTGCTGGTAAACAGTAATCTCAATTTCACCCTTGCAGCTGGAGTCCAAAAAGTCAACAGTGTCCTGGGCCACAACAAAAACAGCATGGGCAGGTGGGAGAGGGTGCTCATTCTGCTCCTCTACTGTACTCTTATGAGATCCCACCTGGATTATTGTTTCTAGTGCTGGGCCCACAACACCAGAGAGATGTTGGCTTGTGGGATTAAGTCAAGAAAAAAGACTCTACAATCAGAGGGGTGNAACATTTTTCCTCTGTGCACAGGCTGAGAGAACTGGGGTTGTTCAGCCTGAAGGGNAGAAGGCTTTGAGGAAACCTTATCTCGCCTTCCAGTACCTTAATGGAGCCTAGGGAAAAGCAGGACATGGCAATAGGATGAGCAGGAATGNCTTTAAATTGAAAGAGGGCGGATTCAGATTGTTTCTAAGGATGGAATTGTTCACTATAAGAGTGCTGAGACATTGGGACAAGGTGCCCAGAGAAGCTGTGAGTGCCTCATCCCTGAAAGTGTTAAGGCCAGGCTGGATGGAGCTCTGTGCAGTCTGGTAAAGTGGAAAGTGTCCCTGTTTGAACTAGATGATCNTTCACATCCCTTCCAACTCAAACAGTTCTATGATTTTACTATCCTGCAATCTTGCAAATACTAAATCTTTGGAATTTACTTCTGAGAGTTTATGAACTTTTAGTTTGCTTAAGGTTTTGGTTTAGCTTTTCAGCTTTTCAAAAATATTTAGCAGAGATAGAAAAATGAATCATTAACCTCAAACTATAACCTGACTTAGTGTGTGAAAACATACAGATAGGATTAGAATGACAGATTTTCCAGTTGTTGATTTCTTTTTTTTTTTTTTTTGAGCCTAAATTTCAACACAGTTCAGTCACTTAAAAGCTGTCTGTCTAAGCAGACTTACTGTCTTCCTTTGAAACATATTGCTTCTGATGGCTAAATAATTTTCCTTATTATAAGTAATCCAGAATCCATGAAAATAACATTTTATGAAAAAAGTATGGCATCAAGCAGGACATATGTACAATCCAGCTGTCCATTCTCAGTCAGAGGTACGTTGGACAAATGGAGCTCTTAATGACCCTGCAAGTCTTATGAATCCTCAGCTGGCTTCTGTTCTTTGAACAGAGGTTCCACCTCCTGAGAATATGTGCATAAAAAAGAAAGATGCAACCTCCCTGTTTTACCTGGTAATAATGAGTGCCCTAGGGGATAAAACACACACAGCTGCTACTTCAGTATGCTTGAAGTTCAGCAGGTTGTGAAGTCTCATTCAGTTGCTGCATCTGCCTTTAACTCTGCAAAAGGCCAAACTTCCTTAAAATGGAGTAAACAAGATCTTGGTCCTACTGCTAGCTCCTTTAAAACTAGATTCTCAACCTATCCCAGGTTAAGCCACTCAAAAGCTTTCAGACTTCTTTTTCTCTGAACTAAATCTTAATGCTACCTTTGAGTTCACCATTCTGTAAAATATGTCTTGGTTTTTATCCCCTGGATTCTCACCACATTATTTATTCTTTCAAACGTTTTTCTTTTTACAGACCAAACCAGTGAATCAATAATGGATTTACCTAGAATATTAAATATTTGTTCTAAATAACTTCCAGTGTGCATGTTTATATCAAATATTTATTTATTTTTTATAAGAGCTGCAAGACCAAAAACCTAATGATTTCAGTTCCGCNTCTGTAATACATAGGAAAAAAGAGCTCCTTACTTAGGAAAGGATTCAAAATAATTGTCTTTTTTTTTTTACAGTATTATTACTGATGCCAAAGAATTCCAACTGCTATTTCTTCACTTTTATAGCCAAACTTCCCCACTACCTGTGCTAAAGCAATATGCTTGGGAATTGCCCATCACATATTGCAATTTACTCTGAACAGGTCCAAACTTTCCATGGAAACTAGAGTATAACACCTAGCAAAGCACAAATTGCTGACAAAACACAGAAAACAAATAGCTGTGGGAATGTATAAAGAACATATTGGAGGCAGAGTACAAAGTGTTTTCAAGAAATGAAAAGTCTATCCTTAATGCTAGATTTTATACCCAAGTTTCTTCTTTAAAAGCTTACATTTTAGTATCACTTTTTGTGTATTTTTGTACTCAAATTCAAATGGATGTGCTACACAATGAAAAGGAAAAAAAAAAACACTTTACTGGAGAAGGGGAAAAGACTGAGGAATATTTCTTAAGAATTGCTTTCTCTCTGCAGATTAACTTTGTGCTGAAGCTGACAGTTTCAGTGAAATAAAAAAGTCATGTCTAAGATGCTTCTGCTCCCAGAAGGTTTTTGACATTGACTTAAAAGGAATTTAAATAAATGTAAAAGCAAAGAAGAAAAATTAAAATAGAACATATTATTTACTTTTACATTCCACGTGGGCACCGGTTCAATTCTGTTGATGTCAATGGAGCTATAATGAGACAAAATTGGAGTAATGAATTGTTGGATCTGGTCTCTCAAAACATATTACATAAGAATTGCACAACAACAACATTAGTTACTCTCTCTTTAAAAAATTACTTCTGTGGATGTTTCATTACATATTCATGGTGGTTTGAAGCACAGTTGCCAGATAGACCNGATAGTCTCTCTTTATGTCAAATTTATTTGATCTTCAGTTTTGCACACTGCTGAAGACACTGAACCATCATATTTTGATATCAAAAGATAGGGTGATGTAATTCCTTGTCTTCACTGAGATTAGAGGTCTTCATCTACAGCTACTTGTTGTTCTCAAATTGGCAACTTTCAGAAACATTAACACAAATTGCTATAATNCACAATAGATTGCCAACATTAATTAGAAAAAACGTTCCAGAAAACAGTTTGGTGANCTTGGAAATAAGACAATTACCATACATATTAAAAGAAGTTATTCTCCAAACAGTCTAACAACTAAGAAATCTGACTCAGTTTATCAGAGGTTGTAGTGGCTTGACTTACAGTACTTACAGTACAGGAATTTTGATTTTCATGTTTGTTGACCATTGTCTCACCTTTTGGAAGAGCATATTCTCAGTAATATAGAGTAATGAACCCNCTTATACCTCAACAGTCTCAGTTTACTCTTCTCTATGTCAAATAATTTGTTGAGAAAAATCCCAGGGCTGTTTCAGCAAGAGGGGTGGGAGTTCTGGCACAATGGGCTTGGTACAATTGGNATTCTGGTAGAGTCCCCTACCCCACAAAAAATGATCAAGATATGTGGATTACAGCTGACCTCCAAACTGTAGTGCTAGGTAATGTCCAAAAAGGAGCACTTGAACTCACCATAGATAGCCAGCTGAGGAGAATTCCTACTGTAATGCTACTACACAAAATAGATTAGCACAGTGTTTGATTGTTTAAAACAGGATACTCATNCTTCATATATATATGATTTATGAATATTTAGGTTCCTCTTTTTGTCTTCATTTCACAAAAACACTGAGAAATATAAAATAAACTCCATATAAACTCCATTTCCAAATAAAGTCCATAAATCTTAGTCANCTTAAAACTTGTCAATTTCAAGTTTATTTTTTTCTGGAAATTAGCAAGATATTTAGAATATAACTAATCTCAGTGTTATAGACTTGAGTTGCAGTCCAAGTAGTCTAGAAATAACCAATAAAGATATTTCTACAGACACAGGATATTTTCTGCTAGTAGACCCAGTAGAAANTTTCTACCAGTAGAAATTTCTTCAAGCTCCAGTTTTCTATTTTGGTGTAAAAGGGAGGCTGGGGAAACTTGTTAGTACCAATGAAACATTAACAAAATTTGGAGCTGCACCTCACTAGTGGGTGTCAAATTTCATAATGGACTGAAGAGGTAAATATTGATATGCCACCACCACTAGTTCTTCTTAACAGAGATTTGGGAATATCACTTTGCAGTTGGTGTTGTTACAGAAACACTGCAACAAGAACAGCTAAAGTAGATCATCAATAATAGTATTATGCCAGTAATTAACCTTTTGTTTTAACACTAATTTGGAAGTAAATTATTGGGTTAGATGCTATCCATCAATCTGAAGTTTGCTTTAATGTGAAGACAAAATTATAAAGCAGTTGAAAAGACCACTTAAGGATCTGAAAGGCACACCCTAGGAAGATTAAAAATAGAATTAAAGTCAATAAATTTACAGCCAGTTGTATCATAAAATTTCACTTACTAAAGAGAAACAAACAGTCCTATTTTCAGGTTGGGTAGTCAAAATCATCAAGTAGTCAATACTATCTCCCTTACCAGAACTTGTAAAAGCTTTCTTTAAAATGTAATAAGTATTTTATCTTTCTGCCCTAGTGTATAATAGAAACAATTGTTCAAATATCCCNTATTCTTCTCCACAATGTATTTTCTCTATGCTTAGAGTTCATACATTTCCCAAAGAAAAATGCTGGATTCCCCTTCCCATATGCTGTAGAATTTAAAATAATTTAAATAATATTTAAAAAATAATTTAAAATAATGTTTCCAGCTTCAGAAGCCTCTGGTGCATGCTCTTTGCTAATCAGTGTGTCATAAAACACTGTNAAACAACACTATCACAGGTTGCTAGGCTGGAGGTCTAGAGCTCTGCTCAGATACTGATATGTGGCTGTTAAAAGGCAAAGCTGTCAATTCATCCAGCAACAGACTAAAATATTATTTTTGTGCTATCAACAAGAACATANCATTGGTAAAACCAGGTCAAATATGAAATTACATTTGCAAAACCTATTAAATTCTTTTAGCAAAGCTGTATGAATTAAGGGATTTTCTAAGCAATAAAGAAACAGGAATCCAGACTTTTAAGAAGAGCTAATTTGATAGCCCTTGCTTCCTTTTGATGCTGCTTAGCTAACATTTCTGTAAATCTCTATTGGNTGCCTATAAACAGCAGCAATATCTTAAGTTGCAATTACCAGACAGATGAGCACTCAAGTAAAAGACACAGCACATTGCTATTAAAAGTTACAGACATATATATAATACCTCACATTCATGTCCTTATTCCTTACATATTGTAGCTAATTTTAAAAATATATAAATTTGGAATGAANTATTTGAATTAAACAGGGAATGAGGAATTGTCCCTTCACAGTCCCTTCACAATCTGTAGATTTTCAGTAGCACTGAATACTCTTTGGTGTCATGTGCCTGTTGTAACATGAAAAATTTTAGCAAATGTAAACAAATTNTTACTCATATACATCCACTATCCAAATGCTTTTTAAAGTTTAAATATTTTAATTCTTATTCCAGATAAAAATAAATTATCTTTTACATAATTGATATCCACTGCCTTTCAGCAAAGCCTTGCATTTGAACAGGGCTCCCAACAGAGCTGTTTAGGAAAAACGAATTGAAGCAAGCAGAGTTACCTTTGCTGCTATTTGACCTCTACCCTCATCTGTCATTTTCCTCTCATTCTTCACAGTATAAAAAGGAGGGTAATGAAGATGGTGAAGGGCCTTGAGGGGAANCCNTGTGAGGAGTGGCTGAGGTCNCTTGGTCTGTTCAGNCTGGAGGAGACTGAGGGGAGACCTCACTGCAGTCACAGCTTCTTGTGAGGGAACAGGAGGGGCAGGCACTGATCCCTGCTCTGTGGGGACAGGGACAGGACCTGAGGGGGTGGTCTGAAGTTGTGTCAGGGGAGGGTTAGGTTGGATATCAGAAAACTTTCTTCCCCCAGAGGGCGTTTGTGCCCTGGAGCAGTCTCCCCAGGGAATCGGTCACAGCACCAGCCTGGCAGAGCCCAAGAAGTGTTTGGACAGTGCTCCCAGGGACGTGGTGTGACCATTGATGTGTCCTGTGCAAGGCTGNGGTGGGACTTCAGTGATCTTTGTGGGTGCCTTCCATCTTAGGATATTCAATCATTCTGTGATTCTATGAAAATCAAGGACTTTTAAAATATTCATTCTTAATTTGTATTATTTAATAATGAATCATTTAATATGAATCTATTAATATATTTGGCCATTGTGCAGCTCAACAAATGCTTATCATTATTTTTAAAACAAGACAGTAATATTGATCACTACCTAAGAATTCACGGAATTTGTCAAACTCATAGGAAAGCATAGTCTGCTAGGAGTTTCTTCTCAGTCTCCTGTTTTCCAGGCTGAACAAGCCAAGTGATATCACCTGCTCCTTCTAGAACCCTTATAGCCTTTGTAGCCCTCCTTTGGATGCTTTCTAACAGCTTTATATCTTCCCTGTATTGTGGCAACCAAAAATGCACACAGGACTTGAGGTAAGGCTGCACCAGCACAGAGAAAAGCAGGACAATCCCCTCCTTTGATCAGCTTTTTTAGGTTTGCTGACAAAGGAAGACTCCTGTCATTGCATTTGCAGAAGGCCCAGTGCTCCTGCAATTGTGTCTAAGAGCTTCTGTTTCCCAGAGCTAAGTATTTCTACCAGGTGGAAAAGAAATCAATCTTAAAATAAATTCCATCTAGGGGAATATGTGCATTTCTTTATAACTGCAATGCAGATTCACTGCATCTCTATGGTACTACTCTCAGGATAATGGAAAATTATTATTGAAAAAAGAGACAAACAAAAAAAATAGAAGTGTTATTCTACTGAACTAAATATTTCAATTTTTTCAGAAAAAAAGTTTAAGAGGCAAGAATGAACACAGCTGCAGTAGGATGAATGTACCTATGCAAACAGTATTTAAGCTTTTACTTTCAATGTCTGATAAGAATGTCAAAAAAATAATAACTCTCTTCAGCAAAATATGTCCTTCATTTTCAAAATATGATGTCTCATCATGCAGTATTTGAAATTTTTTGAGTGAAAGTTTTAGCTTATTCAATATAGCTTGGGAAATTTTCCACTAATATATTGTTCATAAAAGTAAAAAATTCAGATGTCACTAGATTGTATTATAAAATCTAATTTATTTTAAATAGTTTGTATTTTTATTCTTTAGAGTTTAAATAGTGAGGTTCTAAAATTGCATTTTCCAGTCTGCTTTCTCTTTTTTTCATCTTGAACATCCATATCACATTGTTCTTTCAAAAACAAACAAGCAAACAAACAAAAACAGAACAAGTACAGGAAAAAATCTTAAATTTTGTTTTCTATGTAACTTTCCATATATAAATGGATTTTTTGTTCTTGTTGTTGAAATAGGCTTTCTACTAGTGGAATTAACAGATTTTTTGAGGAGGAAATGTAAAATGTTCTTCTATATATTACAATGTTTTGGGGATTTGTTTTTGGTTTTTTTTTCACATGCTCCATTTTCAACATACATACCATGGAGCAGGTTAAGAAATATACTTTTCTTTCACCCAAGACATGAAAGTGTGCTTTGAATGGAAATAATATATTTTCATTTGAACTGAAGATTTTCTTTTGTTTTTCTTTAATTTCAAACAAAACATAAAAGAATTTTATGAGTCCAGAAAAAATTATTTGAAAAAACGCTGCAGTGTAGAGGAAACTTTTTTTTTTCTTTTGAGTGACTTACTGAATTGCAAATAACTTTTCTGAAAATAGCTTTCTTCAGTCACAGACTCTAGTGTGAAAACAAAGCCTTATGACACAAGCTTTCAATCTCTGAATTGTTTCTGAAGTAATACTCACATCACATCCTAGCATTCGTTTTCCTTACCAAAGGGCAAGGAATTCTTATTCTTGATTGTGTTTGAGATATCTCAATTAAAAAAATGAGCCAGCTAGCCTCCTGAAGTGAATGAATATCACCAGTGTTTCCTCTCTTCCATTCATAAGTATTTAGAGCTGCTCTACTTATACAGAGAACTCAAGAAATCTTGTAAAAANTGTCCATGGAAGGATTTTGTACAGAGCTTTTAAACTAGCAATCAAGCTTAAGACAGAGGAGGTATGACACATCATCCATTCCAAAATCTTCCTGACTCTGGAGTCAGCCGGCTACATTGAGTGTTTTCCTAAGTTCAATTATTATTATTATTATTATTATTATTATTATTATTATTATTATTATTATTATTATTATTATTATTATTTATATTCCTAAGCAAAGAAGAAGAAAGCTTTTAATTATATCATAAATTTGGTTCTAGTTACTGGAGCTGAAATTTCACATGATACTGCTCAGATGCTCCTACTACAATTAAACATCATGGGATCTGTATGGTATAATAAAATAATGAGATCATATATCTTATATAGAGGATATGCATCACAGAGGNCTTTACCACTGCCCTCATGCTGCCTGCAGCAGCCTTTGTGCTGATTGCTTACTAACTTTGCACAGCACAGTCTCAAGCAAAACAAAGGATGCATTTACTGACCAATTTCACTAATACAATCCTTGTGGGGCAAAAATGTTACCCTGAAGCATACAGATNAGAGAATAATTTCTTTCTTTGTTTGTTCTGATGGCTTAGACAGAAGAAATCAAAGCAAGATCCTTCCCATGCTGACTTGAAAAGTGAAAGAGGAAGAGTATTTGCAGATTTATGTTTTCAGTTAGAGAACAATCAGATTTTCCTAAAGCATAACTTCATGGACAGCTATGCTTGTCTGCTGTATGAATCCCTTAATGAAATCAAATATATTGCAATTATTTTATTTTTTTTTCTGAGACATCTTCATCTGGTAAATCCAGTAGGCATTTTCATTATCAGAAAAATTCTGTAATGAAAGATATTCAAAACTGAGTGGGCTAGTTAGCATGGATACAATGTTTGCTCCAAAAGGTAGATGTCTAACAGCATTTAAATATTCTAGGATATCCAGCTTCAGAAGAATCTTCCAGAATTGCATCATTAATCTTCCACAGGTCATGTACCTTTACTACTGTACTGTTGTCTCAAATACCCTGACACATATAAAAATTGTACTAAGCTGTGTTTTGGTGAACTGAACTGCACCCTAAATGCCACCATAAAATATTCCAAAAATGCATGAAGTGGTGAAGAAAAAATATTCAAATAACTCAGAAATGTTATTTATTTCAGAGAGGTTTGTCAAAAAGGAATTCTTGCTTTTTTTACTGACAAAATTTAAGACATAAATCAAGTTTCTATCTCTACTCTTCCATCAAGATACTGAAATTAGGTGCACATGTTTGTAGGTTGGAGGGGCACATTTTAATTGAATTGACTGGACCTCTATGGAAATAATGCAATAAGCAAAATAAAAAGGAGCAAGTCATACTACAAAACTGTAAACCAGCAGCTTAATAAGTCATGAGAGAGGCCATTTCTTCTGAATGTTACTGTTAAGATGTATTGTTTGTGTTCTCTCATATGCCCAAATGTATCATTTTTTAGTAGCAAAACTGCTTTTCCATAAAAAAAATTCCGTAATCTTGAGGCAATTTTCTGAAGTTCATTGAAAATTTTCCTTCAGAGTCATGTCACATGGAAATACACAGCTGTATAGGAATTTATTTCTATGTGACTCTGGCAGCCAAATGCTCAGCATAAGTTCTTTTTATTTTCAGGCTTCAAAGAAAGAAAATATTCCTTGTAGACCAGCCTAAAATGGGTTTGTCTTAACATTTCCCCCTGATAACTAAAGAAAACAGAAAAAGTNAAGGGATAATGACTGTTTCAAGCTTTTAGTTAGACTTTGCTGTCTCTAAAATATACTTTTCCAAAGCTATCTACTTTGTCCCAAACCAAACAATGTTACATTTTTTAATTCAGGGGGAAATCTCAGCTACCCCAGAAAGAAACTTTACTACTATTTTTTTCAACTTGTGTTGTCCCTTATCTCTAAGAAAAGAACATTAACTCATGTCTAAAAGCTTCCCCCATCCATCATTTCCATTGAATTTTTGAAATTTGTGGGGAAAAAAAGGAAAACAGTTTTGTTTGGGATTGAAAGATATTATTAAACATTTTGTAACTTCCGCTATGTTGTAAGAATGCATCAATATTTAGTCACTCCAACCATTATATTTTACTTATATTTGACATTCAAACTCTTGCTCTTGCCAGTTATTTTGCCTTCAGGTACATTTCAGCAGAAAATATACATTAGTGAGTAATCTGTTTCATCTCTCAGTTTAACATCTTGATTATTTTGAACAAATATTTCAAACAAAAATATAATTCCAGTCCCTAAGTTGGATTTTTATAGAATCCTAGAATCATTCATTTGGAAAAGACTTTTAGGATCCATGAGTCATGCACACATGCACATGTGTGTCCTCTAAGTACCTCNAGGGATGCTAATTCAGCCTGAGAAACCACTTCCAGTGCTCAATAAACTTTTGGTGTTAACAAATTCAGGTTTCTCTGAATTAGTAGCATAAACATAAACAGAAATCAACTCTGAATTTTTTCTACTTGCTGTGTGTCCTCACAGTGACTTCTACCAGGCCAATTCAACACACTGAAATATTCATATCTGACAACATTAAGGTCAGAATGACTTATTGTCAAGGAAATGCGTTAAGATTTTGAGGAAAAAATGCAGTTTTCATGACAATATTTCTTCCAGANGAATTCTTTGACTGTCTAATTTTTCTGCTAAGCTACAGTTTTTATGAGCAACTGATTTAGGTCTCAGNCACTTGTTGGCTAGGAAAGGGCAAGGGAAGACACAAGAATGATGTAGACATAGGATTTTTTTCACTTTTGTTATTTCAACCTTGTGTTTTATTATGGATAAGGCTGAGAGAGAAATAGCTGANTTCCTGTAAATTAGAAATTCTGTACAGCCAAAACAACTGAGCAGGAACAAAAGGTACAGGATTAGGAAAATGGTGCATTAAATAAAAAGGATGGAAGGCACTGAAGTAACAGTCCATTATGGACTGGCTGGCCACTCTTAGTAATGCAATAAATAACAGACTTTATTAATCCTTTTNTCATGCACAGGATGCCCAGGTCCTTTTCCACTGGGCTGCTTTGCTGCTGAAAACCCTCAGCATATTCTGGTGCCTGTGGCTGTTCCTGCACAGGTGTATGAGTTTGATCTCTCTTTATTGAACACNATACTGTTCCAATTACCTGTTTCTCCAGCCTGTCCTGGCTCCTCTGAATGGTGACACACCCACCTGGTGTAACAGCCTCTCCTCCCAGCTTTCCATCATGTACCCATTGCCCTGGGTGCACTCTGATCCATCCTGTGGGTCAGTAATGAAGAGTTGCAAGAAACTGGCACCACTATCCACCCCANGGTTTTGTCACTGTGGGCCAGCTTTCAACTGGACTACTTGACACTTTTTACAAGCCTTTACACTTGTCAGTTCAGCCAGTTTCAAGTTCATTTTTCATTACCCTCCATGGTCACTGCTCTCAGTTATCTTATTAAGCTGGGGAACAATATTTCCACAAAACCAAATTGACTTTGAAAAGGTGACTGTTCACTTACCTCTAGACAAACTCCAAAAGATAGGAAAGTCAGAACACAATACATTTTAAGGAAGAGGTAGATTGGTATCTTTTCAGTATTGTGTTTTGCATTTATTTAAAATGAAAACAATTCTTTTATTATTTNTTCTTACTCCGAATTATATTTTCATCTAAAACTTTACAAGAAATCTAAGAAATGCAGTTTTACACTTACAAGAATATTTCAATCCCAAAGATAATGCTTTAGAAAGAGTAGCTGACTGAAAAAGATTTGGGGAGTGGAATATTATTACATATTACAGTCATTGCTGAGATGAAACAAAGACTAATGAGAAAGTGCATTCCAGAAAGAAAAAATGGAAATTTGAGCCTATACATTCAGTATTGTATAGAGTATTTACAGTACACATATATTATGATACAGTACACATCATATTGGGAGATTATATTTGTTTTGAGAAATTTATTCCAGCCAAGATGCTGCAATTATAGCTGTGATTCTGCACAGAATAAAGAATAAAGAATAAAGAATAAAGAATAAAGAATAAAGAATAAAGAATAAAGAATAAAGAATAAAGAATAAAGAATAAAGGAAGAATTTAATTTTGTGTTTGTAATTATCATTTCATGTCTAGGCCACAATAGAGCTCTAAAGTCCAGGTTTTGTTTCTGGAATCTACCAATTTGTGTGAGTTTTAAATGAAAACAGGTCCAAGAAAATTACAGCACTTCCCTTCACTCTGCTGTCTCCACATCTTCTTGAGCAAAAGTAATNTGCATTCAAACCCTTAATGTGAAAGGAAATTGACCAAGTTGTCAAGGCCTTAACAGTTATGGAGACAGAAACCCACATATCTTGACCTAAAACTTGCCNTCCTTCGGCTTTAAGCTTCTTTATTTCCAGTCCTCCAATTCTACTTTGCTTTTCTTGCACTTGATTTCATTATCAGCATTATTGAGTTCCTGCAAATATATTGGAGAAACTAAAAAGATACTTAAAATTGAAATGTATTTACTTTGTTGCAAGCCCTAAGACACAAATTTGGCTCAACGGATAGAACAGACATCTTGAAATGAAAATACAAGTAAAGTTCCTTAGCATAACTAACACATTTACCCAGTAAAAAAAAATAATGCTCTGGCAGCTTACTGCTGCGCTGAACCATTGACATTGACTGGCTAGGTGACCTAAAATAATCACATCTACTTGACTTCCTTATCTTTATATAAAATTTTAAAATTATCATTTGTACAATGTCTCANCATCAATGTTTTTAAATAAAAATTAAATATTTGGCAGGAAATATTTGTCTAGTTCAGAAAGGAAAACTTTTGATCCCACAGGTAGAACAGGAAAACTAACACAGTAATAACATTTGTATCAAAAATGTCTAATAGCATTAGTGACAAATTCATATACATACCCTGCAAAGAGTTCTTTACAAAATCAAAGGCACAAGTCTAGGAAATGTAGTTTTGTGACATTGACCTGAGTAAGCTAGAGGTCAGATTGTGTGCACAGGAAAAGTAAGAAANTCCAAATTCAATTCCCAGAGGAAGAGAAAGAACAAGTTCTGTCTTTTTTTGTAGTTTCAGTCACTATGTTCTGTTCCCTGACAGATACCTGAAAAAATTGAAAGGTAGAAGATTAGAAGAAAACTGATTTTCAGAAAACACCAATAGGCTTTTCAAAATCTACAAGTCAGAGAAAGAATTTGGTTCTTAAAAAAATCTGGTAGCTACAAATTTCTGGTTTGTTTGAGATACTGGGAATTTTTTTATTGTCTGGCCAGCTTTATATGAAGATTATCAAGTCCATTTCTCTCTTTGTAAGAGGAAGATGGAACACAATGGAAAATGTATTTTTTGAGTATAATTTTTCAAGCAGGAAACATGTAAGTGAGCAGTCTTACTACTTGGTANCATGCAGCTTCAGCAAGCTTCACATGCTTTTAACTAAGAAAGGACACCAATTTCTTGCTACCCAAAACTGCATAAATCAGTTTTCCATGAACAACTCATATTCCATCAAGTGCCCAGCTACCAATGCCCTACAGATGAGTTATCTTTTTCCCTGTTGTATCAGNCACAGCAATTTCAAGCCTGGCTAATACAGTCACACATGGCATTGGAAAGAAGTCCTTTCCCATCTAGCACTGCAGAGGATAGTACAGAAAGGAAGCACCCCAGAACATTTCATTTTCTGTCACATCAGGTAGTTTGAACAATTTAACCATATCCTATCTCCTCAGTACATCCTCAGGAAGACTAGCATCAGAAATATCTTGCAGTGAACCATGTAATAAACAGTATGAAAAAAGCAGGATGGAAGAAGTAAAACAGTTGTCCTGTGCTGTTGTGAGCACATCCCAATGACTCACTATTATGGCCTCCAAGTTTTTTGTTTTATACAATCTAGGCCTCCCCCCAAGCACAGCATCTTTGGCTATGATGTCAGCCTAAACTGAAATGCCATAGGAATTTAAATTGCTTGTCATAAGCTGAACTAAACAAGGCCTCTTCAAACAACAGATTGAAAAGTATGCAGAAAATCATTACAGCATCTGTAATGCAATAGCAGATATTTTAAAATTAGAGACTGCAATCAAATTTATATTCCTATAAACAAGAGTTTAAAGTGGTATTTAATACAATTAATATAAATGCAGGGGTGGAAACAACAGCCATTTTTTAATAAAAGCTATTTATTAAGCTGCTTCAGGAAAATATGTGCTCCCACTAACTCACTCTAATATCATATTTTCTTCATTTCTCCTGTTCCCAACTCCCACCTGCCTGACTGCATGCTGTCAGCTTCTGTACTATTTTTCCATTCTCTGCAGGACAAAAGACACACAAATGTGGCTGTCTTTCATTCCAGTGTTCACTTCATGCTATATAATGCTATTTAATGGGCAGAAGGTACNGTAGTAATTCAACTATTCCTGTGACATTGTGTCAGTTCAGCTATTTCCTTTTATCTCCAAGGGCCCAAGATGCTATTATTCANAGAATTATTAAGGTTGGAAAAGACCCTGAGTGTCCAGCCTTTAACCTGAGTGTCCCAAGTATACCACTAAATCATGTTCCCCATCTACATGTTTGGCTTTTTTGAATACATCCAAGTATTTAAAACTACTTCTTTGGTCAGCCTGTTCCAATGCCTGATCAGCCTTTCAGTGAATAAATTTTATTTTTGATAGCCAAACTAAACTTCATTAGATGAAACTTTNGGCCATTTCCACTTGTCCTTAAATTTTAAAATTAAATTTTAAAATTAAAGTTCTGAGAACATGTAGCAGAACCTGTTCTCATACATGTGTAGCAAGCCAGTGTCCTTTCATACCCTTTTATAAAAATTAGCTTACAACTTCTGCTACTTAAATAAATCCACCAGTGTAGAAACCTTCTTAAAAGTCTGTCTCATAAGATGGCTACAAATCCCAGATATTTGCAATGAAATTTCTTATGGCAAAGAAAAACTTACAAGTCAATATTAGGCAAAAAACAACTCTGAATCCTACCATAAGGTCNTACAGATCAACAGTAGGAAAGAAAGGATTAAAACACCAGGAAGCTAATCTGTTGCAATGTATTCTAGTGTTTCTGTTTTTTACCTCTCCCCATATCTAGCATTAAACCAGTTTTTATATCAAAGACACAACAGGGAAGAGAAGAAGGGCTGATAAAGAATCATGATTTTGTTGCTTTTTAAATATTACTCATGAATACCTACACCATTTTTGATCCTTTTAGANAGTTTATTTGTGAACTTACAGTGAAAGAAATCTGTGGGGGGAATTACACCACGTTTAAGAAACAACCACTGCCAGTGACAGTAGGCAGCACATAGAATAAAACATCCTNATGCTTGAGCTATAAGAGACTTGATGGAAAAAAGACATGAAGTTACATAGGGTAATTGGATGTTAGACAAGCACTTGTGCACATTTAGTGTCTACCAGTTACATTACAACAATAATTACTTCTAGACTTCTGATGCCTGATTACAAGGTTTGCCTTAGCCTTTGTGTGTAAACATTCAAAATATATAATATAAACAATTCAAGTGTAAAAATTTGCAATCTATATAAATATATTATATATATATTAAATCATTCAGTGTACATAATGTCTTAATTAAGCAAGTTATAGACTTGNTTTTCCTTCCATACACCAGACTCTTTGTCTAACTTTAAATCTGAGTTTGAAAACTGTAAATGTATAGCTTAGCTACTCACTAAAGAATCATACCAAAATGACAGAACTTGATACCAGTGTGGGCAGATAAATTTTAGCATGTCCATGCCAATTTTTTGAACCTTAGGTTTTGTATCATAAGAAAACTCCACTGCAGAAAAGAACCTCCACAAACAAATAAACAAACAAACAGCTCCCCATTAAACCAAACCAACTAACCAATCAACTGAAAAGAAAAAAAAAAATTACAAAAAAATCTGCTTGTAAGCATTTAGTGCTTGCATATCTCAGTTTCTTAGTTCTACTTTGAACCATTTAGAAAACAAAATATTAATGTAGATCTTTTTGTACATCCACGTAGTTTAAACAAGCGCACATTTCCAAATCCACCAAAAAAGTTATGTACAAAAAAGTACACAGCCTGAAAGGCCTTTTTGAGAGGAAATATTTGGAGCAGTCTCAGATGATGCATTTAGTTTGAAATTCAGTTGATTACTCATTATCAGGCTGTACACTACTTAGATTTTTAATTTCATATATTGTAAAAATATTTCAAGTAGTCCCCATTTTAATTAAACATTATGATTTATAGAATATATCAAGCATCTAAATACAGTAATTCTGTTGAAGTAACCTGCTGAGAAAAGTACATCAGTACAATAAATCTGTAACAGTGTGGTATAAAAGTCCAACAGCTTCAGGTTCTTTTGAAATTTAAATTGTCTGTGAATAGTAACACAGAACACTATGAGAAATAGTTTCTGGAGCTAGAGAGTAATTATGACTGCAAGTCAAAGGAAAACTTACTTGAATTATATCTATTGAAAGACTAATCTGAACCACTATGCAAGGAAAATATTTTTGAAGTATGTGATTTTAACCTTGAGGGCAAGGTAAGGAAAACCATGCTGGTCTACTGTATTGTGTCCTTAAAGCAGNATAGAATGAACCTTAGAAAATTATTCATTTTTTATTATTATTTCTTATTTTATCCTCTCAGTACTATAGAAGGTTTGCAGTAATCTATCAAATCATAGTTACAACATGTATCAGAATTTCTACGTGACTGTATACCCCATTTGATTAGATGATAAGCATTTTATTTATGGAATGCCATATTTTCATTAGACTTGGCATGGCCAGAGCTCACATTTTTAAAGAGAAACTTGTTTAGGTCTGTTTAATTCTTCATGATGGTTTACTATTTTCTCTTCCTCAGTCAGTGTACAGACCATCTGTGCCTCTTAAATAGTCCCTTAGCAACTTGAGTGATTTCTGAACATTTCTACTTTAACCTTCAGCCTTCTAGTAACGTTTTTAGATCATTTAGCTCAAACCAGAGGCATTTAGGTTTTCAAACCAAATTATTGAAAAACAAGTGCAAAACAACACCTCTAAAAAAATTTCCTCTAGTTGTTAGTTGTTTCATGAAGCTTTGAGGTAACTTCCATTACAATGCTTTCTGAATAGAACCCAGTGCCTGCCAAAGTAGGCTCCCATGCAGATTTTAGTATCTAAACCCCATGCAGGGTTTAGATACTGAAATTTCAAGGTGAGACCAAGTAGCAACTTTTTCTCTTGTTTTTTGTTTGTGTTTCCTTAGTTAGGTTTGTTTCTTTGTTTATTAGCTCCCTTGATTGATTTGAGAGGGAAATAATCTCTCTTTTTTTTCTTTTCAAGAGTTAAAGTAGTTCATCTCATTTGGAGGTGAAAGAAAAATGTCAGCCCAGGGCCCTCAACACACTTTGTAACACAAGGAAAAAACAACCCTACAGTAAAGCTTTTCCTTTCATTCCCCACCTCATTTCCTTGTAGAGAAGCAAATCTGCATTATGCTGAAAGACAGATTGGTATTGAATATACTGCCTTATAAGTAATGTGTGTTTTTCCTTACAAAGCTATAAGGGTGTAGAGGGTAGATCTGTGCTAGAGCTCATAGTTATGTTTACTTTTTAATATAATAGAAAACCAGAGAAAGGTATGTGGGAGACAGAGTATGATGACAACATGTCTTTATTAGGCTGCCAGACACACTTCTAGAAATGCTGTTTTCCACATTATTGTCTTGAAGCAAGATAGTGACATCAGAGGCAAATGACAAAAGAAGAGGTGCTGAAATTTGCATTCCAACCTTTACAGGATTCCTCTGTTAGGATTAATTTTATCATAATCATAACTGAAGACTCATCCTTAAATATTCATCTTTAAATTTTACTAAAGTGTCTTAGGTTGCAATGCAAGATGTAACTAGAAGTATGTATTCTATCACTATCTGTTAAAACCAAGGGGCCCAGTATTCCTTCCAAGGAGCTCTTCCAAGACCCATCCCTCATACCTCAAGGGAGGGATACCCTCTGTTAATGGCCAGCTCAAACCAGGTGGGGCAGTGTTCTTTATNTTTTCCAGGACCCATCCTTTCTCTGGGGAGGTACCTTCTGTTAATGGGCCATTGAGTCCCACTGCATGAGTGNTAAAATTGCATCATCCCANTGGGAGATTCTCCACCCAGGGGACAGAGCCAAGCCTTTCNTAACTAGATAAAAACCAAGATTTGAAACATCCGATCAACGTTTTTCCACTGGATTCCCAGAGGAAGACCAAGGCCCATCTTCATCACCACTGGACTTTCAGAGGAAAACTACACCATTCTCCAGGATCACTGCTTCAACAGAATCACATCTGCCACTGCANGAGGACTGCAGACACCATTTAATCTGACTGCCACGACACCCTGACCAGCAGGNTGTCAGGTTGTGTTCTGACTCTGTCAATGTTTTTGTACTACTGCATTTTAATTTTCCTATTAAACTGTAGTTCTGACAGTATGTCTCCCTGTTTTGCTTTCAAACCTACACACCAAGTGTTGCCTCATTCTGGTAAATGCNTTTCACACTCAATTTTACTTGATTTCATATAATTCCCTTTGCCTGAAAAATCTTATTTCACAGAAGCATAACATCATTTCAGTTGGAAAAGACCTCCATCAATGAGTCCAGCCTTTGACTGATCACCACCATAGCAACTAGCCCATAGCACTAAGTGCCACATCCTGTTATTTCTTGAACAACTCCAGGTTTGCTGACTGCTCCACCTCCCAGGGCAGTCCATTCCAATGCTTGATAACAGCCCTTTCCATGTCCTGGACAACACCTGGACCTTCCCTGGTTCAGCTTGAGGNCACATCCTCCTGTCCTGCCTCTGGCTGCCTGGGAGAAGAGACTACCCCCACCTGGCTACGTTCAGGTGGTTGTAGAGAGTGATAAGGTCACCCTGAGCCTCCTTTTCTCCAGGCTAAACAACCCCAGCTCCCTCAGCTGCTTCTTAAAGGACTTGCTCTCTAGAGATTTTCCCAGCTTTGTTGCTTTTCTCTGNACTCTCNCCATCACCTCAATGTCTTTGTTGTCATGAGGGGCTCAGAACTTATGTGTGTCTTTTACTTTCATCACCTGGCTATGGAAGCATGAAGTGGATCAATTATACATCNGTGAAGATTTGTCAGAAGTATAATTTAATAGTTTTTGTGCACAGCACTACGTCATCAATAAGAAAAACAAAATTGTAATATTAGAAATATTGCAGAACTTAATAGAAAAAAATACTGTTACTTATTTACCTGAGGTTATGTAACTTCTTTTCCTGAGTCGCTTTGAAGTATGGCCCAAATTAAACATATTAAGCCTTGCAGTGTGGGCAGAAAGATCTTTCTACTATAAAACTCAGAAACATTTAACCTTCTCCTGGGAAAAGGGTTATTTTCCTGNTACTGAAGTGTCCAGTATCATGATTGAGAGTGATAATATCAATGTAATTAATTTATTAATGTAGACTTTCCCTGCTAAAGGTAAATGGACAATCAGTATGTAATAGGTTTTTATTCTACTGTGATATCATACTAAAAATTGGCTATTTTTCTGGTTCTATGGTGGCACTTTTNAGTTAATGTTTTTATTGCTTAAAACCTTCTGCTCCCTCATAGAAGCTTGAGGGAATAAAATTCACAGATATTAAGCTGTCACAGCACAAAGTAGAAGTCTACAACTACTGGGGATAGACACAATTCTTTATAATTGGGTAGATAAAATATTAACAATTTCCCCAGGGTCATGTCCGTGACAGAATGGGAGTGGAATGTCCTATGCTGTGACCCAAAGTAGCCCTTGCATCCATCCAACAGCTTCAACTCTCTTCTGGTATTGGAAGACCTGTGCATCTTCTCCTTTTCTCCCACACATGGATTTCTTCTGTCCCCAGCATTCATCTGGGGATCGACTGTAAAACTGGTAACCCCCAAACTGTACTAGTTTCAACAAAGCTTCCAGCAAAGTTAACACCAATAGCCAAACATGGGATGTCTTAAGAAAGCATATGGAAGTATAATTGTATTAAACACTCCTCTGTTTGAAAAACAGAAGGATAACATGATTCATCACACTACAAGTGGAGGAAAAAGGAGAACTAAACTCACATAATTCTGGAGGCTAAATATGTTTTTTTCACTGGGGTTTTATATACACATACTTTTAAGTATAAATATGCATATATTACATAGACTACATATAGTAATACATAATATATAATATTCTATAATACTCACCAACAGGCAGAAGGAGAGGATCTTGGAGGGGATTAGGGGGAGGCAGAGGGAATAGAAATAATTTTTGTGCTTGTAGCTGTGGGCAAATCCTCTCCTGATCTAGCTCATCTTCCCAGGTGACCTTACACATAAAGTATGAGGCTTTAGAACTTGAGGACCAAGAATGAGATTAATGTGTACAAAAGGACACCTAGGTTGGAGGAATTGCCTGGAGTGAGCCAGTCTACCATCCCAGAGTCAAAACCACCTCAGTTAAGAGAAGAGATAAGAGTAGTTGTCATCAATGTCTCCTTTCCAACNGGAATAGAAGGCTCTGTATGCTGACTCAACAAGGAAAGCCTGCTGCCTGGCTGGGACCAAGGTAAGAAACACTCTTCATCACATTTGAAAAGTCATGGAGGCCAGGAAAAATCCCTGGTGATTTGAAAATGGGAAGCATCGCTCTTATTTTTAGAAAACGGGACAAAGTAATACATGGGGAACTACAGACTGATGAACCTCACCTCTCACCTCTATGCTTTGAGAAGATCCTGGAGCAGATTCTCACAGAAACAATGTTAAGGCACACACAAGTTAAGGAGGTGGTACAAGACAGCTATCGTGGCTTTACTAAGGGCAAATCGTGCCTGACCAGTCCCATGGCCTTCTGTGATGAGTGACTGAAACAGTTAACAAGAAGAGACCAATTGATGCTATCTACATCACACCCAGACTCCTGTCAGGCTCTTGCCATGCTTCCACAAGACATCCTTATCTTCAAACTGCAGAAGCATAGATTCGAAGGGTTGACTATTTAACGGATAAGGAATTGGCTGGATGGCTTTTAGGTCTTTACAGTCTAAGAAAAGAAGAAANAAAAGAATGACAGCAAAAAACATGGCATTTTGCAGTGGTGAAATAAACTTGGTGTGTTAGATGGAAGGTGCTTTATACAGCAATCTCATTTGTAGGGTGCATGATGCATCCAAAGAAGCTGATGAAAAGGGCAACACAGCTGGGAAAAGGCCTGGGCCACAAGTCTTATGAGGAGAAACTGAGGCAACTGTGGTTGTTAAGCCCAGAGAAAAAGAAGGTGAGGAAATGCCTTATTGTGCTCTAAAGCCATCTGAAAGCAGGTTGTCATCAGCTGGGGAGTCGATATCTTCTCCCATATAACACCATAGGGCAAGAGGGAATAATCTCAAGTTGAAAGGCCTTCTCCATCCATTTCCCCATCTTTTCAAACTATTCTTCAAGGCAGGATATAGATTGGAGGGCTGTGTTTATAACCCTGAAATTTTAAACAAGCAAACAATGAATTTTTATTCAAATTATCTTTCATCATCTAAAGATAAAATACTAAAAGTAACATGTCCATTGCTCTCAAAGCAACAACTTCTAACCTGTTGAAAATTTATCACAGATCAGTTATGTTTAATTATTTTCCTTTCATTCTCATTTATAAATGCATTGGACAAATTTTACAGGCTTTTTTTCCTTTTTTTTTTCTTTTTCCAGGTTTTCCTTCAAAAGAAGGCTAGTAGTATTCTTTCAGCCCCTTTTTTATTTCTTTTCATTATTAGTTAGCCTACTTGATGTAGTTTAATTAACAGCTTCTGATTCTTCTACGGCAAGGAGTCACTTTGTAGCAGGAGCCATACNNTAAATGACAGTCTTTCCATANGACCTAGTAACTCCCACAGAATGTTCAACATTGAACTCTACACTTAACATAAATGACCTTCTTTTTCAGTTCAGTCAAACATGAAGCAGAAAAGACTAATCTCAAGGCTACTGAACGTTTATTCTATGTAAACAATAACCTCCTTGAAATCAGTCAATTTATTCATTAGGCAATTCTCTTCATTTGTTGCAGAAGGGTTCTCAGCCATCTCTGATGAGCTAATCACTGTCTGTGACTATTATAAATGATTTCTCTAACATTAAAGAGACAGAATTACAAAAAGATAAAAAAAAAGCCCCTCAATTTCTGGAGAGGTATTGTCCAATATGTTTATGTAGCATACAAAATCACAATTTTATTGGGAGTGCTTTATAGCTTTACATAATAAGAATGGAAGTGTGTAATAAGGAGATAACTTATTGCTAAGCAATGATAAAGATATACCAAAAAATTACTGTCAAATTATTTTAATTCTTAGAATAAAAAAACATTACAGAATGTCATCTTTTATCTAGGTCAACATAGCTGTCCATGTCTTGTGATGAAAATGACTTTATTCAAGACTTTGGGTCTGAAAGAACCTGCCTGTCCTGGTGCCTTCTCAGGAGTATTTCTTTCTTGGATTTTTATCTCTACAAACATCATAATTTTCTTTTCAGAAATGGCTACCATTTAAATCATAGTTTATTCCATTACAGAAATACCTCCTTCACAAAGAATCAGTCCTACCGATTTTAAACCTCNGGTGTATTGAAAAATCTGTTAACTGCAGAAAGACAGAGGACTGCTTAGGGCAAGCACTTGATAATCAGGAAAGGAGTCAGTCATTTTAAACTAGTTAAATTAATCCCACCTTTCAACTTATTCAGATAAAATCTTTTAGACTAACTCTTCCCCAAACACAAAAAATTACTTTAAAAAATTCCATTTGGTCTCTTATGACTATAATAGGTCATTNTAATGCCTTAAATAGCACAGTTGCCTGTCTCAACCACTGTTAAAGCCACAGAAGGACTTTGCCATGAAATACAGAAGGAAGTGAAAGGATGGGGCTTACTCCAGGCTTGTCAGAGGTGAGACCTGATTAATAGATATGGGTAAAGCATCCAGACAAAAATTGGCACTGTGGCAAACTGTGTAAAGAAGAAGATGCTTAAAGGAATATCACTGATCAACAAAGATGATCCCAAGTTAGGGTAGAAATGGCATCTGTGACCACTAATGTCCACCAGAGNCCCCTGAATAAACCTCCATGGGTACCTGGAACTTGAACTATAAGTTAAACCACAGTGATGAGAACTTGAGAGTAGATGGAAGTGGTATTATTGTCCAGGTGTTATCTCAGACCTATGGGGAGGTAAGCAAAGCTGGGGAAGAAGAATGTATCACTGATAATGCACACAAAGAATACAGAACTTATAGGCCACAAGGAAAGACAGTTCATAAACTGTGTTGAAATCAGCTCTGACTGGGAGGANAGGGGGAAGTTGCAGCCCACCAATCCCAGAAACTCACCAACTCAAAAGAAGACAGCACAGGATCAATTAGCATAAGAAACAATTCTATTTAACCAATAGAATGCTACAACTGTGTAGCCAATGAGCATTAATTCTTCTGTTCTCAAACACGTAAAAACAGTGAACAATTTTGGACGGCCTGCAGACTCCCATTGTAGAGAAGCCCAGGATGAAAAAAGGCCAACAGGACATTACTGATTACACAGAAGATGACTAGTTCTGCTTGATATCTCTCTCTCCCCCTCTCCCTCCTTCCTCCTCTCTTTTCTACTTCTTTATATTTCTGCACATTGTTAAATAAAATCTGTTTTTCTGACTTCAGCATATGGTCTCATTTGTATCCTAATTCCATCAGAGAATTAGATGGATCTTAACGCCTACTAGATGGATCTTAACCCTTATAAAATAAGTTTTATATTTAGCACATCAAGATTTTCAAGTATTCAGTGCTTCCACTTTTTAGGGATAATGCTGTAAATATCAAAACTTTTGTCTTCAGAGACTGTGTGAGAACTGTAACTGCATCAGACTGAAAACAGCATGCTGGTTCTAATCAGCAACAATATGTAAAAAACTTATGTTGCATGTGCAGGTGAACACAAGCTCAAAGGCAAAAGGATTATGCAGAAAAGCTTCTGTCACCTGTGGTTTTGACAAGAAAAAATCTGAGTGTAGAAGGTTTCTGAATTTCTGTTGGACATCTTTCAGAAATGATCAGAATCACAGCTGAGGAAGCATTGGTCAAACTGGATCTGTTTACAAAATAGGAAAAATGCACAGATGGTAAATCATACCCTAAAAGATTTGTTACCTGATTTACACTGGCAGATTTCAAGCTAACAGAAGGANCTAAAAGGAAAAATCTATGACATTGCTGTATTTTGAGAACCAAAATCAACAAGAAAAAAACAAGCCAAAAAGAAGTGATGAAAGTTAAGTGTATGGAGTAAAGGAAAGCAAAATATACTATTGCTTTAGGGACAACTGCCTTTTTATAGGAGTTCATCTGCTTTCTCAATATATCCAAATTAGATTTGTGGTATAGTCTGAGGTCTCAGTCATCATTCAATGTCCTTGAGAGCCCTTTTTTTTCTCTTCATAAATAATTAACACAAACAAAGACAACATCCTACNTGGAAGCATGCAAAGTCTAGCTTTCATATTGGGATACTGCTGAGTGGCTTTTATATAGTGTGATTTTACTGAGGGGCCTCCCAAAATGTGAGAAAAAGTGAGGACAGTGCAAGAGCAGAAAAACCACTGTGGAAGCAAAATGTGTTCCTGCTGGCTTCAGGAGCACTCTGCAGAGAAAACATCCAAGCTGGCATTGCATTCTACCAGTTTATTCTGCAATAGTTGCTTTCCCTGTGCAGGATAGCTGCAGTAGGTTTTGACTGATATGAGAAGAATGAGGAAGAGAAAAAAAATAAGATTTTCTCAGTTATAAGGCATATACATATACCCTTACAAGCCTGTAAATAATAAGANAGTATGTAAACCCATATCATGTTTACTAGGGTTACTGCTTATGCTACCAGAAAACCCACAGTGCTTTAAAATACTGCAGTGTTATGGGAAACAAAATTATAGCCAGAAACAAAACAAAAATGGCACATCACAATTTGTCTTGTAATTTACAGGTTTTTTCATTTTGTTTCAATTTGGAGTCAAATGAGAAATGAATCAATGCCAGACAGAGGTAAATGTTTTCTATATATCATATTCTTGCTCTCAGATGAATTATTTCTAATATTCATTTCTATGTATTAATTGATTATAATCTGAGAACATGTACTAGGAATTTCATTAATTCCATTTCCACACACATTGAATTTGGGCGATCGTTAAATTTAATTAAACTCCTTCCATCTAATATTGCTAATATGTAAAACAGGTCCTACAGTTCAGGGCATATTAAAAGAAAATATCAGATTCGGCTGTGTACATCTTTCACAAGCCTCTGGTTGATAATCATACAAGATTGTTTTCATGGCAACATGTTAGATTTTTAATTAACATTGTAAATCTGATTACTTGCTGACCTCAAAACCAGTCACCCATTTGCTAACTTATAATACAATTCCAAGATGGACTCATATGCTTGAAAATTGCAGGCTTTTCTGGTGAGATTTTACACTGTGAAAGGAAGATGTGATAAGAATATTTGTTTTCAGATTTAAAATTAGTAGTATGATTTTGAAATATCAGATAATTNTTTGCTCTGAAATCAGAAGTATTTCTCTTTATCTCAAGTAATCTTGCACTGTAACTTCTTTTCCTCACCCTCAAGTCTCTACATATGAGGAGACAAACTCCTTTTCAGGTGTGGTTTGTCACTTTTTAAAGTGAAGGGGTCAGTATAGGAGTAACTGCATAGGAAATGATTGATTTGTCCATAGTCAGATAAGATTTGTGTATTCAAGGAACATGGACTCAGTAAACAGTAACAGAGTAATGGAGTGGGGAATTTCCTAGGACATGTTTTGCACTTGCTCCAGAAAAAAACATCAGGATAAGTACCACTTGCTCTTTTGAACACTAATGGATGCATAGATGGAAATATACAAATCTATGAGGAAAATAGTATTTGTAAACCATAGNATTTAAGAAGTGGAACAGCCATAGTGTCACTACAAGCATTAAAGTGAAAAAATAATCTGCGGTTTTANTGGTGGCCCAGACTTCTGTCAGCAGTCATTGTGCTATTGGCTTGATTTAACAGGTAGCATTCATATGAAGTTTGCTTTTTTACCCATGCTATTATTGTTCTAGTTCCTTAATGAAAGAAGTAATACCGAATTTCTGTCATGTTGCCATAAATTCTCCTTTTTCAGTTCTGATTTGTAGCTATTCAAGACCTTTGAGACATAACATTTTTATGACAGTGGTGTTAGACTTCTCTTTTATTTTCTTTAGAGAGATGTTTCCTATAGCAATATATCTTTAAGGTACAACCATGGAATCACTGAGTTTAGAAGATACCTCTTTAAATTACCAAATTTTGTGTTGGTAAATCAAACATCTGCCAGTTTCTCAGGGCGCTCTCCAGTCTATCCTTCAAGGTTGTTACTTAAAAAATATTGGTTGCAGGATGTGTTCCTGAGGCATACCACTACTGACTGGTCTTCAGCTGGACTTTTCTGCTCCTGATCACAGTCCTTCAAGCCTGGCAACTAGAAGTTTTTGATCTATCTCTCTGTTCTTTATTTAAACTATACTTTGCTTATGGAGATCTTGTGGGACACAGTCAAATNTCTTTCTAAAGCGAAGACAAACAGTATCCACAGCTCTCCTGTCATCCTCTTAGTTAATCATGTAATTGTAAAGGTCTATCAGTTTGGTCAAGCGTGAATTCTCCTTTGGAAATCTGTGCTGACTATTCCCAATCACCATCAAGTCTCTAGCTATATTTGGAAATGTTGTTTTTTTTCCCTAGAATAAGATGTTCCATCAGCTCCTCATAACTAAAGTGAGGCTTGTTGGCCTGNAGTTGTTTGGATTCTCCTTGTTGTCCTACTCAAAGACTGCAGTGACACTTGTTCTCTTCCAGCCCTTAGAGACTCCCCCAACCATCATTACTTCCCAATTATAATCAAGACGTGCCTCACAAAGACATGGGACAGCTCCCTCAGCACTTTTGGGTGCATCCCAACAAAGTCCACAGATTTGTGTGGGTGTGGCTCCAAGTTGTTTAAATGCCCTCCAACCTGATCCTCTTCCACTAACAGGATGTCTTCCTTGCTTCAGATTTTCCATACAGTCTCATAGAAGCCTTGGTGGTCCTAAGGGCCAGAGTGACANCTGTGGTGAAGGTGGCATTGTACACCTTACAGTTTACCTGTTCTTTGTCACCCAGACTTAAAAGAAGCTTAAAAACCAGATCTGAATTTATTATTTCTCTTAAGAAGGAAAAGAAAAAAAAAAAAAAAAGAAAAAAAAAAAAGAAAAAAAAAGGCTTTTCATTGTTCTTGGCCTTATCTTGCTTCAGCATCTAAATATTTTGTTCAAATACACAACATAACTTTTCCTTGTCCTTGGATTTATTCTGCCAACAGGTACATCAATTCTTCACTGTAGGGACAACCCACTGAAATTGCTTTGTATTAGATGTATGCCCAATAATTGCATGAACAAGGTTATTATGCACATAGTAGATAAACAGGGTTATTCATGACCCAGATGCCTATTAATCACCTCCAAGATTGCAAAGCTTTAGAGGAATTCCAGGATAGAACACAGCTCCACTAAGATATTTCCAGCATGAATGCTTCGGTAAAGATTTAATAAGCTTCAGGTATGTGACAGAAATGCTCTAGTGACCCTGTCTACCTTTATTTTTATTTCAATATGGAGAAAGAAGCTGTTAAATTAATTCTGCTAGAATCACTTAAATGGCAATATTTTTGTAATCAAGACCTTATGGGTTATTTAGATATGTGGCTAGAAAATTCCTGAGTGAAAACANACTACTGTATCTCCATTTTAAGTAAAGTTAGGCTGATTTATAGGGACTGAGCATCTGGCTTCTATAAATTGCAAGTTGTTTAATTGGAAGGCATTGCATATTTTACAATGAAGAGGACAATTCCCTTTACTGCACCACTTCTATTAAATAAAGAATATTGTTTGGTAAAAGGCTGNAGTCTAAAGATAACTAGGAAATAAATCCTAGAGAACAGGACAGTTCTGTGTGAATTAATACTAATCCCATTATTTATAAAAAAATTAAAATGTAATAGATACCATAATCAGAAAGCAATGAGCTAAATATTTAGCATTATATTATTGTTCCCTACTTCTTAATGTCTCTATTGGCACAGGCAGAACATTTGGCCAACATATCAGTAGCAAGAAGAAAGTGAACATCTTGAAACAGCATTTTGTGCTTTTTATGGATCATGTAAAAATCATCATTATTTTTGTATTATCCTTACAGAAATTATCCCAGAAAAAATAAAATTATTGTCATAAATATAATATTAAAATATTAATAAGATTAAGCATTTTGTGAGCCTTGTGATGCATTATTTTTGCAATATAGGGTAATGTTTGGCTGATTAATGCATAGATTCTTAACAAACAAAAATGTTCATTCTTTTCTCTGAAATAGCAAATTTTAAGACTCCTGCCTGCACNGGAGTATTTGCATTCTAGTCTAATGATGGAAAATTTGCAGGCACTTCTCAGGAGCTAGGTATTTTATTTTCAAATATTTTATATTGAAGTAGAGTAATGGAGATCTTTTACTGGTATATGCATTTTTTTTTTTTTTACTCTCTGTACCATGAGTCATGAAATAATAAAATCATTTTTCATATTCAAGAGCAACACAATATTGGTATTACTCCTGTGAATCTAATTCTCATTTAAACCCTGTAATGAGCTTCTTTCCACCCAAAAATGTACATTATACTTCAGAAACATGGTCTATGAAGATAAGGTTCTGAGGCCCAAACAGAAGGGCCACAATAGTACAGTCTGATAAGCTTTCAAACAAGAATGCAATGTGATTTATTTATGGTAATTAGTTAATTTATTTAGAACAATGTGCTGTCTGCTTCAGCAGAAATGAGCCCACTGCCTGCCCTTCACTCGAGCAGAGGGGCTGGGGTGCAGCACAGTGGATGGTGTGTGGGAGGGACCTGTCAGCAGCCAGCTGGCCATGGAGCTGCCCCATCTCCTCAAGCAAGGGGGGATCATGCTGGTGGCACACGGATGCTCGTGTTTAACGTGAAACACAGTGAGGCATCGCGTCACCTATCACACTTTGTTACTCTGTGCGTGCTTTACTACTGAATATTTACAGCATATACCAAGTATGCTCACAAATACTACACATTTAGAACACTGCATTTGAGAGAGAGTGATCAGAACCTGTGTGCAGGCTCCTGCTTCTTTTTCAGGACCTTGCACTGCTCCTTGACACAGTTAGTTCAGGGTCATCCTTTTCCTGGATTTGATTTTCTCCTCCACTCTCATATCCTTAACTTTTGAGAGAATGGAATTGGGAGGTACAGAGCCACAAGGCCACAAACAGAATAAGTAAAATGTATGACCTTCCTTTTTACTCTTTGAGTGCAAATGAACATGTAGACAGAAATTCTTATCCTGAAAAAAACCCACAGGATGAACCCACACAAACCTGAACCCCATCTCTACATAAAGAGACTTCACCTCTATATTCTCCCCCAGTTACCTGTCCTTGACACCTGTGCACTGGCTTCTGTCTCTAGTTCTCTCAGCAGGTCTCAGCCATGTCCTTCTCCTGACTGTGGTCTTGCCTAAATTCTTGCTCTGGGGAGTTGATAGTTTTTGCTCAAAGGAAGGATTTCTTTTAGATCCACCAGCCCTGTTCCTTTCCTTTGCCTCTAAGTCACTGAAAAGCAGAAAGTCTGCTTTCCTAAAATTCAGGAGCCTGTTGGCTCCTTTCCTGACCCATGTCCCTCAGGACTGNGAGCTCCATCAAGGNGTGATCACCGCCTCCTATCCTCATATTCCCCATTAGCCCCCCTGTGTTGGTGACCAGTAGATACAGACACCACCTCTGTTGTAGGGCTGTCTGTTTCCTGGGTCAGGAATTTATCCTCCATGCATTCCAGGAATCTCAAGTATTGCCTACAGCTACTTTTCCAGCATGTGCAGGATGGTTGAAGTCCTCCAGCAGCACAAGAGCCCGTGGGTGTGGTGCCTCCTGCAGCTGGAGCAGGAAGGGCTCATTGATGGCGTCTCCTTGCTCGGGGTCTGTCACAGACAGCACCACAGGCTCCTTCCCTGCCTAGCCTGGACTCCTCACCCACCAGCCTTCCACTTGNCCGTGGCTGTTCTTCACTCTTCACGCTCTATCCAGCTCTGGATATAGGGGGCAATCTCTCTGTGTCTTTTTCCTTCCATGTCCCTTCTGAACAGTCTGTGGCCATTGTTAGTCACGCTCCAGTCATGGGATCCATCCCACCAATTTCAGAGTGACAAGGTCATAACTGTCCAGCAGCACAGAGGCTTCCAACTCCTCCTGTTTGCTGCCATGCTGCGGGACAGAAACAATTTCACATTTTCAAAACCAATTTCCTTTTTCACTGAATTGTTGACCTNTGTTCCCCAATTCNTGTGTGTTTGTCATTTAACCTTCANTGTGCTCTTCCCTTCTTTTTCTCTATATGTTCAAAATGCCTCACTCAGGTGTATGTTAAAGTCAATTTGAATCCAGCACAAGTCATTCATTATTATCACAGAAGGCTTTTCCTCCTAATCTCTAGAGTGGCAGATCCCTTGTGAGGAAGAGCTGTTTTGACACCTGGAGAACAACTGAAAACACAGGTAAAAAGACATAAAGAGACCATCCTTTCCACCACACTCATTCACTCTGAGCAAAGTGTCTGATGTCTTTATTGACACTAGCAGAAGACTATTTAAGCAGTCTAAAAGAACAAGAAAAGAGCTAGACAAAAAATACTTGTGGAATATTGTGACCTAACAAACCTTTTTAGCATTTTTTTTTTTTTAAACTTGTTTGGAGGTTTTGAAAATACAGACATTCATCCTACCCTAAAATACTCCATACTTGATAACATTATTTTTCTTCTTTCTTCTGTGTATAAATTTTTCTAACCCATTTAATCCAGTCTTAGAACTCAAAATATTTTGAGAATAGCTGCAACAAAAGATGAAAAAAAAATGAGGTATTTTGCCTAACATATAACAACCCAAATTTATAGCCTAATATTGCTTATATAATCTAAAAAAATTTCTCCAGATTTTTCAGATGAATATTTCTGGGCAAAAGGCAGAATTAGATTCAANATTAACCAGAGAAAACAATAGGTTTAATGTTATGCCTCTAGCAGGAAAGAATGAACAATTTCACTAATGATAGCTGCAATTACCAATAATTAGCTATTTTGATATTTCATGAGTCTGGTCAAAAGATTGGTTCATAAGTTTCATTCAGTTTAATTTTTTTGTAGTTAAAGAAATATTGCGTATTTTCTTCTGCCATTTTTTATGCTCTCAGATGGACAAAAGGAAAAAAAAATTACTTTTACTAAGATGTCTTGACACCTTTCAAAAATATCATTAATAGTTAATTTCTGTTGAAAATTTCTTTAAAACATCCTTGGAACAGGATAAAAATCTCAGTTTTTAAACAACTAATTTTGTTGAAATTAAAGCAGACATGAGAATAATTCATTGCCATATCTTCCATGTGTTCTATATAGGTAGAAAATATCCAGTACAAGCAGACTAGCCNTTCAGAAGTATGAATTTTGCATTAAAAATGTAAAACTACATTGAGTTTTACCATGTCTTGTTTTACCATCTTAATTATNAAACCCTTCACTTCCCCTTAGATTCCTCTTTGTGCATTATTCTCTCTGCTTTCAGAATGTTACAAAAATCAAGGTTTTGAAAAATTTATCACAAAAATCTTGTCTTGTGGTTTATCATCAGTATCATGTTGTAGAAGTACTGTTTTTAATAAAACAGGATACAATTTGAGGTTTCTTTAAAAGTATATTTACATTTCAAGCATTCATATTTCCTTAAATCACTTTTTCCATATAAAATTTTTGTGAGTAAATTCCTGTGTGTTTTATGCCAGACGTCTAAAATTACTTCATTTCCTCCATGTTCATATAGTCAGAAGTTTTCAGTGAAGACACCTCCAACTGCTTTACAAGGTCCTGTGTGTGAAAAAAAATTTNAGCCTTAATTAAAAATACTCAGTGGTTTGCCTCCTAAGAGGCACAGAGGACAGCGAGCTGTTTTGTTACATGCAGACAATTANGAAAATCTTGCCTTTAAACACAACCCAAACTGAATATTAGCACTTTAGAGGTGTCTGTATAATGGCATGTATAAACTCAAGTGTGTTTATGTGTAACTTTGAGTGCTAAGAGATGGGAAGTATTTTCAATGTAATTAATGTAAAATACAAGTTCAGTCTGATCCTCGTGTCACTCACCAGGGTAAGTTCTTCAGTGTGCATGGATCTCTGACTTCCACAATCCAGGGAACTGCATGTTCCCATTCCTTTAACTGCCTCCTCTGTTTAACCGCCCACAAACCTAGACAAGACTAGATTACTCCCTAGTGTCAAATCTCAGAACAGAAAGTAGCATTGCTACAAAGGTTTCTCGAGATAAATTCCCTCCATGAGGATTTCTGAGCAGATCTACTCTAACCCAAATGTGTGCATAGGCTCCAAAATGTGCAATATAATCCATTAATCCGTTGCACTTTGTTGCTGTTGGATTGTTTGTTGGGGTTTTTTTCCAGTGTAAAATAACTAAAAAGCAAGGCATCTGATTGTTCCAGATGGCTGTTTTTTGTCATCTGAGTTGCCATTTTCAGCAGCAGTACGTAGGTGGAGTGACTTGGCAAACTTGGAAACCTGAAATGAAGGCCGGGCTGCAGCTGACCAGATGGGAGCACTGTTGAAACAGATGCCACATCTCAGTCGCTCTCTCAGCAATATCTTTGATGGTAAAACACCTCATTGTTAACACAGGCACCTAAAGACCTGTTTTTCCATCTGGGGGCCCACATTCAATGCAATGCACAAGTTTGCAGAAATATTCACAAAGGCTTCTTGATTATACATTCATGACAGGAAGATCTGCAGAAACTTATTTTCTGCAAGGCACTTGTTGGATAGCTTTGTTATCACAAAGCTGGCACCACAGTAAAATTTAGCTTGTTTTTGTGATTTGTGACTTGCTCAGAAGTTGTGGATGGTACTAATTCAATTTAACTGTTCTCTCATGTGCTATCCTTTTCTTATCTTTACAGTAAGATGCAAAATGTAAATAGTACCAGTGTTCACCAATGGTTTCAGATNGGGCTGTAACATAATTTCCATGTGCATGAAATTAATGGAGAATTGTTTATTCACACTGAAGGTACTTTCATTAGGACCATTTGAATTGTTATNACTGTAGATTGCTTTTCAAATAACTGGGAAACCGCAAATAACTATGACCCATTTCTATTTGCTAATTAACTAAATTCTCTAATTCATAGAAACAGAATTTGCTTTTTGTTGTGACTTACTTTTTTCAGAGTGATGTATGACTTTGGTCACTGTCTTTAAGTCATACTTCAAATGCTCCAGATTGTACCAAATTTACTAGGCAGTAATAAAATATAGTTATGCATTGAAAGAAATATATACTATTATGTTATTGTTATAGAACTACATTATTTAAAACCTAATATGTTTACATATGTTTAAACATAATCTGGTTTTATATTTATTTATATTTTCTATGGGTTTTGTATATTATATTATTTTGTAAGTTTACAAGCACCCCAAAACAACTTCCNTATAGAGGAATGCCTTTGTGAACAAAACTGTTGAGTAATAGGAAGTCTCTGGTGTAAAATAACTCTTAAAATGTTTGGAGAGAAGCTTTTTTCAATTATTCAAAAGTTANAAGTGAGCAGAAATTCTCTGGGAAAAAACGCAGAGAACAAGTAGCCCAGACAGGGAATCAGGAAAAAAAAAACCAAACAAAAAAACCAAAAAAAATCCACAAAAATCTCTGAACAGAAAAACCCCAAAAAGAAAAGATAACACGAAGAAGAGCAAAATGTTATGAATTTCTGGTCAACAACATTGAAGAAACTAGAAATAGAAAACCCAGTCCTGCCACGTGAGCTCACTACAATAAAGTCTTAGTCTACCTTGAAGCAATGACAGCCTGCAATACAACAATGTTTTACTTCCACAGTGCAATTTTATGTTTTCTTCTGATGTAAAATCACTTAGCAGAAGGTTGTAGAATGAGATTGAGAGGCTCTAGAGACTAGAGAACAGATGAAAAAGATTTGATGACTCAGTGAGAGCTGTAGCTTTCATGTTAATGTCTGTGACAGGGTGAAGGTTCTTGGCAAGGGCAGAAACTAGGTTTTAAATCATGGCATATTTTAGTGTAAAACCAGATGATTCTCTGTCAAAAGATGAAAATGTCCTTTTTTTTTTTTTTTTTCATTACTACTGTTAGAAAGGAAAGAAATGGACCTGCCAGATGATAATGAGGTCAGACACTCCTCACCTCATCTGTTTACTGACTTGCAAATAAGATATGAAGCTGCTCTTCTTCTTTACCATTTTCAGTGATATGGATGGGTTTAATAGTTCAAAATTTTCAGTTTAATCTCAGCACACATGGAATCAGAATTAATTGATGGGCAGTCTAGTAGTCTGGAAATCATCTCAAGTGAAATCATCATATCCATTTTTATTCTCTGGAAATCATCCCATTCACTGGCTTGCTATCACTTGTGATTAAAATAAAAATTCAAATATTTTTCAATTATTGTAGTAAACATATGTGACAATATTTTTATGAACCATCTGGAACTCAGAGGTCATTAGTAGTAGAATCATACTCATGCTTTTAGCAAATGAATGCANAGATCCATTGGTCTGTAGATCCAAAATGTCAGTAAATGGAGCATTTTAGAAAACAGATGTAAGGAGCAAGTTCTATTCCTATAAAACTAAGAAGAAATTATCTGCTTAAGGAGCACAATANGTACTGTATCCAGGACAAGCCAAGTCCCAGACCCTGACTAAGGAGTGGCAATTTTACAGAAGTNTGCAGTCATTCTAGAAACTTAATCATTTTATGTCACTTGATTGCTGTACACAGAAATACAGTGCATTTTGCAGTTTGACAAAAGAAGGGTTTCTATGTCGGTGCTGCCTGTTTCACAGAAATAATTTATGCTGCAACTCTAATTTAGTCTGTATTCAGTTTTCTATTTTATATTTAAGTTTTATATTGAAAATCGAAGTGCCCTCTGATTGCTTATCAGATTTTAATCATTTATACATAGACTGCAGCTTGTGCAAATATATTACTCAGAAGAAAATAGCTTATTTCTATTTCATTACAAAAACTTGATTGTTTTCTCTTTCTCTTTAGTTCACATTAGTTTGTTATGATATTCATTCCCACATTTCTAAAACTTAGGAGCTGAGTAGTAACAGAAAATTAAAATGTGCATGCACTAAAATGAAGGCTCTGCTACTAACTGGTGTGTTACCATCTAAATTGAGTGAGTTAGCTAGACATATGTTCAGTTTCATGTAAGAGGAAAGAAAGGATGAAAAAGAGAGGAAAAAAGTGAGCCTCTGGTCCTTATAGACTAGATTGTCAGAACAGTTGCATTCCCTGGAAGTCACTGAGGTTTGACACTTACAGAAAAATTTCTTCCCAAGAATAGACCTTTTATAGCTGATCATGACGCTTATTTTGGTTGCTATTTTGTGGGAAATACCTTCAAATCAGTAGTAGACCAGTTTCAGTCTGGCAAATAAAGCAGAAAGATAAAATCTTGANATGGGGACAGTAGCAATCACCCATATTTGGTGAGATTTCAACCTTCTCGCATAAGGATCTCTAAAGGAACATATTTGACAAACAAATCCCTGCTATCAGTTATTTATTTTNTTTTTCCCTGTGTTTATGTGTTCTTCCTGCAGCCTCAATGCTTTGCTCAAGGCATGCAGGGGTCAACAGCGCTCTANAAGAGCAATTTAACAGGCCTGTTTGAAGTATAACTTATGCTGCAATGCAATGTCTCTTCTAATACTCTGGTAATGTTGATAATCNTTCCAAAGGGTGTCTGAAGTCTTACCATGTAGAAGAGTAGGGGTAGAATTTGTATTTGTCAACAACTTGGGCCCATTTAGGGAATGCTAGCTGCCATTGCTCTCCCCTTTCTTCCCTCTCCTTTCTCCTCCAAACTCTTTGTGATGGGAACCAGTCAGGTTTTAGAAGAGTCTACGCCAGCAATTAAAATTTCTTAAGCACCTTAAGGTAACCATTCCTGATGATTTATCCTTGCCAGCTATAATTAGNTGCAAAGCCGTGAGCAAGTGGCTTTCTTGCTGAATACTCAGAGTTACTCCTAGTTTATAAGTAATATTTAGACTCTGCAGAAAGGATAGAGTGAATAGGATTGGAAGAAAAGAATCCAGCACATTTGATTCACTTAAGTGTTCCAAGCACGAAAAATCTTAGTAGGGAACCACTGTTTCCCCATAGTACTTGAACTGAAAAAGGGAAAAATCATATTTTTTCCTTATATGTCTTCATTTATATTTCTTTTGTCAAATCTAGAAATCCAACTACATGTAACCCAGATTCTCTGTAAAATTACTATAGTGTGAATTACTCCATTTGAAGAAGGGTTGAATATTTTAATGATCATATTTCTGAATGTCNATTACAAGTAACTGCATAAACAAAATCCTTCACAATCCCTTTTTCCTTACTTATGGCAACATTTTGCTTTTTTCTAAAGCACATATTCCCTACTTGCACTCATGCACTGAAATCCTTTTGTTTTTTTCCTAGACATTGAATTCTGTTCTTTAAGATTTCTTTCAACACTCGGGTTTAAATGCTGTTTCAATTTTTTTTCCTAAATAAAAAATCAAAGTCTTTGAAAAATATTTATTTCAGACTCTGCTGTGCTAATTTGCAGGAATTTAAATTAAAGATTAGAGACGGCAGACGGATATAAATCTTTATTTTAGACTGATCATAGCATAATATTTGTTGTTTACTGGAAACTGCGATCAATAAAAACAGATTTAATTTGATTTTTCTGCTCTTGGATAATGGAGGTAGATTGAACTGATGAGAACAATGACCTTTCACAACCATCCCTCATCTTTTTTGTCACAACCAGAGTTGATCAAAGCAGCTTTCTACAGAAACTTTTTCTCATTCTCTACAGTCTTGTGAGCCTGTGGCTACTTCTGTACTACTTTGACCAGCCACTTTCTTCTGTGCTGGTAATGTGCTGGTAAAAACTGTGGTAATGTGATGTGATGACATGCCATGTTGTGGCCAGTTACAAAACCTACCCAAAAACAGGGGAAGGGGTCAAAGTGGAAAACAGTCCTGTTAGGCCTGAGAGTTCATTGTGATTTGCTTCCCCATAAAAGCAGATAATTTCTGACATTTTACCACAAAAATGCAGCTGAACTGGCAGCATAATCACACATTTGCTGATGCAAGGAGATGGATGCATATATACTCAAGCATTAGAATGTCCATAACAATCATGGCTAATTCAGACTATAAGCATCATCTCACAAAGGTTAATAGAAAGACTGTGAATACAACTTGGCGAAGGGCCACTTTAAATNACAAGAAAATGCTGTTCTTCTTGCAAAGCTGGGAGAAAGAAATACTTTTAAGAGCATGAATGTTCTCAGCTGTTTCCTCCTATGAATATTGTCACAGATGATATTTTCAGGAAGTATTATCATAATGATATTGCATTACACCATATTCCTGAAGAAGATCCTTATAAATAAAATTACTTTAGGTGTTGAAAAAAAAAATAGATCTTACAGGTTAAGTATGCTGGATTAGGTACANGCATGAAGATGGATGGGGAAAGAGTGAGATCCAAAACAGAGTGATAGGAGAGCACATTTAGTAAATTTGGTACAAAGCTGGGTATTCAGCTTTTGGGAAACAGATGGTGCTGGTTGCATGCATCCTCACCTATATGTGAGGTCCAGACCTGCAAAACTTTTCTTCATTTAAANAATTATTCATATGGTCATATCATAGAACAGTAAAATAGTTCAGGTTAGCAGGGAGTTGAAAGATTGTCTGGTCCAGACTTTCATGGGAAAGGGATCCTAGATGAAAGTTATCTAGAATTCTAGCAAGTTCCAGCTTAAGAACCTCCAGTAACAGGGACTTTATTGCATCCTGTGGGGAGGGTATTCCAGTGAACAATTGCTCTTAATGCAAGTTCTTTCATGTGTTGGGATAAAACCTCTTCCAGTGCACCTTGTACCTACTACTCCTGGCTTTCTCCATTTTTCTCTCCTTCCAAAGAGTCCCCATTCTCTTTGCCACACCCCTCTAAGTGGGTTCCAGTCACACTGGAATGCTGTGATATACCAGCATATCATGAAGTCAAACCACTCTTTCTTGAAAGACTTGACCAAATATTTATCTTCTTTAAAAGTCTTACATTTGCTCCTGGAAATAAATGCATTGCATTTTATTTCCTTTTTAATTAGGATTTTTGTTAAGATACCTTTTAAAGGAATATTAGAACTCAAATAATAATGCCAAATGAATAATTTTTTAAAAATGAAGCATAAGAACTATATCAATTAAAAACACTTTGAAAGCCTGCTATTACAAAGAGCATATTGAAAGTACTTAATCATTGGGGAATTGCTTGCTGTCACGAAAACATATACAAACATTGATTTAGGTTTTATTTAGCCATCAACCAAGGGCTACACTGCAAATAATACTCCATCTTTTTGAATATGCAAATTCTAGTAAATTGGTATAAGTTGATAGGGATAATTTAGAAAGGTTGACATGAGTGAAATATGTAGCATAAAATAATAGAAAGCCTGGGTTCTTAGATCTGATACAGGAAGAGTATTTTCCTTTTATGATTAAATCTTTAAATATCAAATAACTAATCTTTAGTGGCAGCTAACATAACATCAAAGTTTTAGTAATCTCTAATCTTTTCTAAATGTCACCTTGATTTCGGAGATTTACTGCTTTTTTCTGGAATGAAAAGATAGGAATTATTACTGCAAGTAAGAGTGCTCAAAAATTCTCATAACTCTGGTGCCTTCTTTAATGGTGGATTACCAAGTGGAAGANTCTATTTTCAAAATTTAGGTATAAAAGCAAAAAAATTGAGAATTTAAGGTCACATTGTAATCACTCTCAGTACCTGAAAGAACCCTGAAATTCAGATATTTTGGGGGGATAGTTTAAAAAAAAAAAAACCACAGCAGCACTTCAGTGCTACTTTCTTCTTTCTTATTTATGTCTTTATGTATGATGTGTAATCAAATGGCTTCACCATATGATTTGATCACTTCTACCTTTGAAAAATAAATGAAAATTAATGGCTGTTCTTTGCATAATCTTTCAAGACATGAAATCTCAAGGTCTTTTAATCTATCAAAATATCATGGCATACATAAATATTGTATCATTAGCATATGTCACTTAAAATGAAAGATACCACTNAAATAGTTTCCTAATGTCTTGTGAAAGATATAATCCTAGGAAAAGCATGAAAACCTATTTATAAATACTTCTGCTGTCACACTGTCAATTCTTAAAACAAATTTTATGATATGCTAATATGTCAGGATNACTGCATGTTGGATTGAAATGTAATAATCTCAAATTACGCTTTTCATGGTCAGACAGATCTGCAAACCTGGATTGCAAGTGACAATTCAGTTTGATGTTTGTGACTCAGCAGATGTTCTTGCACCTCAAATACTGATATACTAGTATAGCAGCATGTATGTCAAGACAATAAAGCACATGTACAAAGTTATTTTGAAAACAAAGCAGCATACTAACTTTGACGTGTTTTAGGTTTTGTGAACACAAAGCTGTTGCAGAGTACAAGGAGAAGGGAGTTTCTGTGCTATCACCTAGGGCCACGTAGGAGGATTAAAAACCATGCAAAATATCAGCTGTGAAACAGCAAAGAAACAAAAATAACTAAATAAAGTTTTCTCTCAGGGAATGGCACTGGTATTACTNCTACTGTTACTGCAGCTACTATTACAGCTACTTCTACTGTTATTATTATTATTATTATAGTAGACAATGCATAAGATGTGTTTTTAAAGACTTTTTTTCTATTTTCTAATATACATGAGTGCTTATTAGACTCAGTCTAAACTCTTCCCTGTAGCTCTGCCTTTCCACTCTAGAGTTATTCCCTCTTGACCCAGGCATCACAGAAGAAAAAGCTGTGTGCAGGTGATCTGTGGGGCAGGAAGGGGTGGATAAAAAAGCAGGAAAAGGTAAGAAACTACTTAAACAAAACAGGAAAAAGGACTGAATTAATTCCTATTTTCCCAACTCTCCTGCTTCCTGTAAAGCNTAATATAACTCTGTAGTACTGTAGGGCTAGCCATGGAAAGGACAGGACATTACATGAATGTTATTGTCCCTGGGACATCTTCAGTTCCCACATGGCTTTGGAAAATTCTGGAGCACAGATTACTCAAACATGGAGCTGGCAGCAGCAGCTTTTTAGTTTCGACTAAAATACTTCAACTGTGAGCCTGAGTCCAGGCTTTACTACCATAAATTCCAATAGTAAATAGCAGGGTGCTAGGAAGAAAGAAGAAAATAAGAAATGAAGAGAGTGGATGAAAGGAGATAGCAAACTATCCAACTGTTGTTGGAACCAGCTAGGTTCAAGTAGAAAGCTGAAATAGTAGAGAGCAGCAAAAAAAGCACTGAGCCCTGAGACTGAAGGAAACATTTTACATATCAATGGACTGGATCTTTACCTGCTCTTGGGGGAAATAACTTTAAGTAGAATTCTCTAGTTCTTACTCTTCTAGTTTAATCTTGGAGGAGAAGGACAGGCTGAAGTGCCTGCTTGAGCAGGAGTCAAATGGTGTCACTCTTTCCATCTTGAGAAAGGTGAAAAGCTGGACAGCTGCATACCCCAAGGTCAAAGACATCTGCAAAATTCTTATTATTTTCATGGTCAAGTTTTAAAATGTCAAAACAGATTCCATTGACGTGAATTGAGCATATTTATTAGAGATTACAATGTTTATATTCTAACTATGGCCTGTATGTTTGCCTTTTTGTCATCATTGTAATAAGTTTGGTTTTTTTCCTTTATCTTTTACAACCTATCAAACCATTTTGAATGACACTGAATAATTTCTTGATTACTGATTTTCCTTTCTAAATGCATCTAGTAATAAGAAAGAAAGGCTTTAATGGGGAAAAAATGGTATATGAGTGGTGTTTTCCTTGTTAAGGAATAATGGAAACATTAAAACACTGAGATGTAATATGGGATGCAAAATACCTTCCATTTTAGGTTCTGAGTCAATTACCAGGTCTACTTGAAAAAGGGTAATTTTCAGTTTCTCTAGCATGCATCTGTATAAGCCAAATGCATAAATTTCTGCATGTGCAGAAATAATTTTTCCCACTCACTTTAATTTTGTGTAAACTGAATCAACAAGCTACACCTGGATTGCTTTTAGGTTCTCATTTCAATGCTTTCAATGTGCCCTACAATCCTAAAATGCAGAAATTTACAGGTGAGAACTGCTGCACATTTACTGATGATTACATATTTTCTGGTACAGATAGACTGAAAATAGCTGGCAAGCCTTTTTAGCTGTGTGTTGATTATTCTGTCTTCAGCTACCTTCATCCTCAATTAAACTTTTGTGCAGTGACTATAGATTGATTTTAATCACCCTAATCAAACTCTATCGTACACTAATTGTTCATTATGATTGCACCATATATTTACAACATGAGATTTTCAACTTATATAATTTCCAACTCTGTCTTAATTGATAAAGTTAATTAAATTAATTGTGGATTAAGTTACCTTAGCTTAATTGATGATAAGCCGTTTTACTTTTTTTTATAAGAAAGTCATTATCATTCATTAGATAAGCCTCATGATTGCTTTGAGGTGTGATGTTGATAGATGAGAATATTTCACAGGTTGTCAGAGCATAAACAAAATAAAGCACTTAGTAGATACCTAACTACTTTTAAGGTGCAGTACATGATCAGAACACATTCTTCACACATTCTTTTAAAGACTTGAACGAGTATGAGATAGCACCATGGTGATATTTATTTCATTCCCCCTCATTTTTATATAATTTGTGGTCAGATTGTCCATATTAAGTATTGGTCTCATTGTTACATTTGAGAAATTAGTGCTGCCTTTTATTAAGGGAATAGAGCCACCCACCTGACAGCTTAACTACTTTTTTTTTATCCTTTAGGGAACATTGTTATTTACTGCAATATAGAGCTTTGGTGAATTTAGAAGTAGCATGTTGCATCACAGTGGAAGGAACTCTTTGGTGTTGAAGTAACACTGAATACAAACTCTGCTATATAGAATCTGAGCAATAACACTNAAATGGTGTTCCCATCACCCTGCTGGCTGCTGTGCATGAAATGTCAGAACAGATCAAGAATGATGTCCAAATCACAAATTACTGGAACTAATGCAGTTAGATGAGGGCTTGTCATGCATGAGCTATGTCACAGTTGAGCATCTTGGTTTCAACTGAAGCTTGTAGAGAGGTTAAAATTGGATTGGTCAAAATTGGATTGGTCTTACAGAAATGTGAGATCAATGTTTCTTCCACACAGAGCAATGAGAAATTGACCTCTGTGGAGAGATATGGTTGGGATGGGGAGGTGATTGGACTCAGAGATATTGTGAGGTTATACAGTGACTGTCCTTTCAGGGGGATACAGTCATTTTATTTCTGTTTAAATTAGACTGAGATGTCCCCACAGAACTGGTATTTTCTGTCTTTCGGTGTTTTAAATAAATACACNAATTACTACTCAGGTGTAGCAAATTGTTCTGAGACATTAAAGATGTATACTGCTCTCTTTGCAACAGAATAGGACATTCTACCCAATTTAGACAAAAATCCATGAGTGGATTTTAGATGATGTATAGCTGTTGTTTAAATGTGCCCAGTCATGAAACTTTACACAATACTTCCATTTGCAAATCTGATGAGGGGAAATGCATATTTAATCCTGATGATGTTGGTCATTATTTGGACTCACTTTGAGGGAATGAAGATAAAATATGGGACTCTGTACAACCAAACTGACAACAGTAAGAATTTGGCGGGTATTTTCAGCTTCCACTTTATGAACCAAGGCTTCAAAATTTATTCTGTTTTGACTTGCCTGCTGCTCTAAGCAATGAAAATCTCCTGATAGCTGTTGAGAACCTACATTTAATTTTTGCTCTCAGGATGAAAAAATTTAATTTGGCTTCAAAACTAAGTATGCACAGAATGCTGGCAGACAGGTGGGTGCACGTCCAAACTGCAGGAATGTGTATGTCTGAATGTGGGTGGTGGTCTCTCCTCCACTGTGTAAAGCTCAGCATGGTTTAATGTGCCTTTCATCTTTTGATGATCTGTGCTTTGATTATTCAGGTTACTTATATTTTTAGCNACTTTGTGGTTTTCCTTAGTAAACACTTCTACAAATCATCTCCNGGAGCAGAGCAAACTACCTGTGATGTATGCTGCAAAGCCCAGTTTTAATCATTTGTCAAGGATCCCACAGAAGCCCTGTAACAGAACTGCCACCAAAAATTGCTCAGCTGCTTCAGCTGAAACATCATTTTTTCTTCTTGTTTGTCCCACCAGACTGAAACAGTTTGGCACATTAATTCATAAACTGTGGGTTATTCAGCAAGTTGACCTGAAGCATATAGGCAATATCCTCCTGGATTCAGCAATTCTGATANATTTTTAAGCCAGGGCAGCCTGGAAGCACTGAAGGGCCCCATTCATTTCTGGATTGTGTGTTTAAAAACTATGTATTTAAAGACTGCATGATAATCTGCACAAGCAAGATATAAGCAACTGCTTCTCAGCTTCAAAGTTCTCCATTTTCAGAATTATGAATGCTTTGATTTATAATCTTAATTATTAGGTCTGAACATAAAAAATAATAATTGAGCTTATGAAAAAATGAACCAGGAGTATTTTATGCTGCTATTTTGATAAAGATGTTGCTGAAATCTAAAATTTCTCATGTCTTGGTAGGGATTGTCATCAAAAATCCAGCAAACTACTGGGAAAGTAATAAATATAAGAGTTTTGCTGGCATTGAAAGTGCTTCNCTATGCATTTGTTGTTTATAGATATAAAAATTAATTTTTCCAAAAGCAATGAAACAGTTCCATAATCTTTCTTTTTTAAATATTTATAAGGGTGAATATGCATAATTTCCAATTAACTTTTCTGGGTTGCAACTTTTATGGGAAAATGCTAATTGCAGCAATATCCTCAGCAGATTCATGTGCATGTAGCATTTTCTTTTCCAAGTGAAATTTTTTAGTACTATTTATTTGTTGCACATATATTTTTACCAGGTTATGTTGTAAGTGTTCCAAGGTATGAGGAATTGTTATATTCATATATTTTCAGAAATGTATACTGCACATTGAGCAAGAATATCTTGAATAGAAGGAAAAAATATTAGAATCATTAGTAGATAGTGAGGAATGTATGCCTAAAAGACATTTATACTGCTTCCTATACAGGTATAGGTGCATTTAGATTAACTAAGTGGTGAGCTGTAGATGCAAAATGTAAGCATAGATTACTCCATTTCCCAGTGAGGAAGAATTTTTCTCTGTGAGATGGAGGAAGGATTATTGGATATGCTGGGATAAGTTTGATTATTCCTGTTCATGACTGTTTCTTCAAAAATATTTAATTAATTAATTAATCACTGAANCAAATGCAGATATTTTTACTTCCTAAAAACTCACCAAATCAATGAGGAGAGGGTCCATTAATATGGATTCTTGTATTGATTCCTCCATATTCATTCTACTAAACATCTATTTACCTGACTGAGACATAGGAAACCCTATAGAGGACTAAATAAACAAATTCTATTTATTTACATTGATTGCTTTCACTTTCTCACATGCTCAGATTCCAAAAATGTATCCAAATCAGATATAAATATAATACAAAAGTAGATCCAATCAGGCAAATTGATATGTTTGTTATTTGAAGATATAAAAAATAGAGATTTGTATGTTGGAGTAATTTTTGAACATGTCCTATAAAACAAGAGATGTTCAGTACCAAATTTCTCTCCCTTGAAAATAGAGGAATGGGATGTAAGTAGATAGAAATATANAACAGACCTGGTTGTAAGTGTCCTCAAATAATGATCTAGTCCAATTTTTCAAGGTAAATAGAGCTTGAGTCATTCTATCTATCTGTCTGTCTATCTATCTGTCTATCTATCTATCTATCTATCTATCTATCTATCTATCTATCTATTATCTATCTATCTATCTATCTATCTATCTATCTATCTATCTATCTATCTACCTATCTACCTATCTCTGTCCCACCACGTCTTGAAAACATCTAGAAATGGAGACTTTATTGTGTCCCTTGGAGAGGATCTTCCACTGAATCTATCTATCTATCTATCTCTGTCCCACCACATTTTGAAAACATCTAGAAATGGAGACTTTATTGTGTCCCTTGGAGAGGATCTTCCACTGAATGATTGATCTTACTGTAAAATATTTTCTTATGTTGAGATGAAATCTTTTCCAGGGCAACTTACACCAAATTCCCCTGGTCTTCTCCATCTGATTCCTTGTGAAGAGAGAACCTTCAACCTCCTTGCAGCTTTGCTTTGTGTCTTCAGGAGGCTGCTCTTTAATAACTCTCAGCACACACAAGCTACTTTGACCTCCATGGCTGCTTCCCATGGATTCCTTCACAGCTGGTGTCTTAGGATACTGAAGTTCTCACTTCTAAAACCCGGGGTGTTTGCTCTACTACTGATTTTCAGCATGCTCAGTAGGATTTTGAAAACTACGATCTTGTGGTTGCTGTATCCAGTTGAAGTTATGTTGTCACAGTAAATTTGCTCAGTTTATGAGCAGTAAATCCAGCAATACCTTGTCCCTAATCTGCATTTCCAGTGTTTGTATCAGAAATTTAATTAAATTAATCTGGTGAACATCTTGTGATTGAAAGAGCTATGTGTTTTTACCAAACAACATCAAGGTAACTGAAATCGGTCATGAGGACAAAGTGCTGTTNACCCAAGATTTTTTTAGCAGTTAAAGGAATATTTTGTTTGCCTTGTCACTCAGATTGGGAGGTCAGTAACAGAAGCCAAATATGATTCCCTCATAATGATAATCATTTCAGTTTTGATCCCAAGAACTTCAGTGATCTCTATACCTCCATAGCTCAACACTACCTTGTCAGTGAGCCNGGGAGAAATCAGAGTGCAGGGATTGAATTAAAGCCTTTGGATGGANTGAAGTATATTAAGCCACTCACACATAAGATAGAGTTGTGAGTTTAAGTTTTAGGANAAGTAAGTGTGTCAGTAAGTAAGTTTTAGTATGAGCTCTAGTGCTTTTAGTANGTGAAANGTTTCAAATTCNAGAGTAGCAGNGCAAGTTCTAGTGAAGGTTGGAAAACATACTAGTGTTTTCAGTGCAGGCTCCAGGAAGGTGGTTTTAAACCTAACAGAGCTATAGTAAAAATATTATTTACGNTTTTCAGATAGAACAAGNTAGATNNNATTTGTAGTTTACACNTACCCTGGCATGCCAAGAAACTAGAATTCCAATAGGTTAAGGAGTGGTGGTCCAATTTTGCATCTTANCTNGTTGGGAAGATTCTATGTAAGAACATGCACTGGGGAGAGNTGGTGCTTTTTGCCACTGCTATTTGCCATTGCTTTTTGCCTTTTGCTTTGCTTTGCTCCCTCACCACCATCATCAACACCCAAGAAGAAAATAGGAGCTGCTGCAGCAACANCAGCTTCCTGGGACCTTGGCAGGACCAGTTTCTGCTTCTATTTGAGACTCTATATGAAAACTTAGCATGGAAATTAATGTCTTTGACTTTGCTTTTGAGACTGATGTGCCTTTGCAATAAACAGCTTTATAGCAACTATTAGCTGCTTTGCTCATTTAGGAAGAAAACCCAATGAAGTTGGTGCCTAAGAGCACCTTTTTTACATAAAGCACAACTCCAACTCANCTTCTTCCCTTCTTATCATTCCAAAAGGTTTTATAGCCATCCATCACAGACATCCAATCGTGCCTTTTCCCATCAAGTTTCTGTGATTCNTATGATGTTGGAAATCTCAGACTGGGCACAGGGCTCCAGTTCCTGCTGTCTGTTTCCCAGACTATATGTGTTGGTATACCTGCACTTAAGCTAGCTGCACATTATAATCCTGAGTTTGGAAAGAGCTGGTGATCATTCTTCAATACTCTGGTAGTGAAGAATGCTCTGGTAGGTTCATTCAGCTGCCTCATGGTTTGTGGTGTCACAGCTGTGGACCATAACACTAAGTTTTGTAGCCAATGAAGGTTTTCATGCCTCTTCTAAATAAGATGATCCCATCACCATCCAAAAGGCTTTATTCTTCGAAGAACCAAAGATTTGAAAAAAACCACAAAGCCAGATATTGATCTGCACAATACAGCAACTGTACCCTGGTTCTTGGATGCCAAGATGGGGCACAAGACCACTTGAACATNTGTCCCTTCACTTGGACCTCGAGGGCTCTGAAATCCTGGTGATTTGCCATAAGTTTTGTTTGTGTTTGTGCTCACATGGAAAAGATATAGAGGATAGTAATCTGTGCTTTTATTCAGTTGTGGCAGTCTCTGTCCAGCAAATTGGATCCTGTCTCCTGGCAAGTTGCACATTTCCATTAAATGTGTATTGACAGATGAGTGTCTCTGTGCCTGTCAAAAGTCACCCACCACCAGCACTCACCACTTTCTCTGCAGTTTTAGTTATGAGCTGAAGGTAGTTTCTGCCTGTGAATCTGACCCATTGATCTTGGCAACTGTCAGGGCTTCATAGTTTTGCTAGTTAATCTAACCTGGCTAGGTAGCTGGTNCCTGTCAGCTGCAGACACCAATAGGTCATCTCTACCACCATGCTTGTAACATAAAAAACAGATTAAGAAGCCCTTTATTCTCTGAACACCTCAGGCTGCAGGATGGACTTGCACAGTCACAGTTTGGTGAGTTGACTGCTGGGTTTGCAGCCTAAACCAGNGGGTGAGCAGAGCACACAGCAACCAGCACTTGGCAGAACACACAGCCCTGTCTGCACACATGCCCACAAGAGCTGCCACGAGCACTGCCATGCCACNCCCATTTTCTGTGCCTGCCCTGTTTGCTGGTGATCCATCTGGGCAGGTTAGATGTAGCTTCCCACCATTAAAACTGGCAGTGGGGACACTGCCCATCTGTCACCCACCTCTCTGGCACCTTTCAGCTGCCAGTTTGTACCTACACACACACAAATTAAGGGAGATAGGAACTAGAAACCCTCAGATACTCCCTGTGGACCTCACAAGTCTCACACAGCACACATTACTGCTGCTGCCCTTGCTGCTAGCATCTGCTTCATGCATCAGTTATGTTTCAGTAGCAGGATAATGCAAGTGCTCACAAAAATTCTGCAATTTCATTTTTGGAAAGGATTAAAACCAACTACATGTACAATATAAAGGAGACACTCAGTACTATAACAAGAGNCAGGTTGTAAAAAGCCATTTAAGGCTCATATTAACAGAATCACTGCATNTAGCTGAGTAATGTAAAATCCCAGGGTAATTCTAAGATTCTGTGGTTAGTGAGGACAACACAAGCTCTGGAAGATTATCAAGACTATTCTAGAGAAATCCTATTAAAATGCAGCACTTCTGGCCTATGGCTTTCCAGGGCATACACAAGTTTTGTGCACTGACACACTACCTTGCTGATCAGTTATCTACTCAGGAAAAAAAAAAATCATTTAATGTATTTATAAAATGTCATTATTAGACTTATTATGCCACTGTAAGTCTAAGTGATTATCTAAAATCCAGAATAATCCATAATTTTCTTTATAATTTTAATTACAAAAGCTGAAAAAATATCTTCTAATAAAGTTTTCTTATCTTGCTTTTTTGGGAATGTTTCAAAATTTAAGTTAATAATATGATAAACTAAAAAATCTCTTATTCAAAAGGAAACAGCAAAATAAAATAAAATAAAGAAAGAAACAAAACCCAAAAAATATTTTAAATTTTTAAAGCCAAAAATGTGGTACAATTAACAGAATAAATAAGCTTTTTTTTTTTTTTCCTTCATTTAGGTCTCTTTCAGACATCTTGGGTTTCTTCTAAGCTATCTATATAGTGATCATGTGCTACCAAATCAGCTGCAGGGCTCTGAGTTGCCTACTTCATCCCAAGGGTTCATTTATATGGAGTAAACACCATGAAAAATGTGCTGTCTAGCCTGGATGCAAACCCCTAGCCTCATCATAGGGAGACCTCAAATATTCCTTAACCACAGCCAGAATAACTCTCCTTGCTGTATTTCCAAAGTACTAGGAAGGGCTGTCACCACTGATGTCTCCAGCTGTGTCTATAGTTCTTTTTTCCTCCTCCCAATTTATTTTTTTTCTGTTCCTTAAGTGTATCAGTCAAGACTTTCATTGGCAAAGGGTTTCGTGCAGGAAGGAGAAATATTTCTCATTGACAATATTTCTCATTTGTACTCCANGTAGGAACTTATTACAGCTCTGAGCACAGCAACAGGGAGGTGGATGGACCTTCCTCACCCCTATCACATATTCAAGTTTCCTCCAACTGTCCAAATATGTGCACAGGAGAATAAATGCAAAGCAGCACTGGGAGCAGCAGATGGACAGGTAACCAGAGTATGGCCACAGAGAGCAGAGCTGTGACAGGCACAATCTTTGCACATGAGTGCAAAGGGAAACTCTCACAGGACCAGGGTGTAAGGATCTCCCCAAAGGTCAACAAACTCTGATAAAAACTCTACTACCTTTTGTTGGGAGGAGGAACAGTCCTACACCACTGTAAAGAAGGAGAAAGTCAAAATTGGTCATCTTGAGAATCAGGAAGGAAAGAAAGGTTCAAGTGTCCTGAAGAAAGACATAGCATATGACAATTTCTATGCTGAGCCAATTTTGTTTGTCCATCCTGAGAAAGAAGTGTACACACCAATATGTCTTCTCAAATGTGACTTTAGATTAACTAGAATATTTTAAAGTGGTGACATTTTATAATCCTATGATAATTGGCCCCAATGAAAGCCAGAGAAAATTTTTATAATTTACTGTTCCCTTTTTTGTTGGAAACAAAAGTAATGGAGAGGTGAAACGAAACACTCTGACTTATTTCCACAACATTTGTCCACTCATTGTATACACAAATGAAATATTTTCCAAGATTCCAATCAGTTTATGCAAAACTACAGTTAGGGATTGGAAGCTCAAAATTGCCAAACTTTTGTAGACTTGTTGATCAAGAGAAAAAAAGAAATGTCTATAATTTTTTTCTGCACATAATTTCATTTAGGCTTATAATTCAAATTCAGGTAATTCAGCAGCATGTATGGGAATAGGTTTTGCTATTGAAATGGTATAAATTTTGGCCCCCTCCTTTTCTTTTTTTTTTTTTTTGAAGCTGTAATTTACTTAGTGTACACTTGACCTCTACAACCTGTGCAGCTTTAGCCATTTAAAAATTCATTTTGTTCTAAGTACAGTATGCTCACAAAACTGCAGGTTTGTTNCTTTAACCTCCTTTCAGGAAAACATATTTTTCTGTATAGGCAATGAAGCCTTTCTAACACAGATTATACAGATGTTGAGATAAAACTTAAGAATGCACAGGATATACTTAGAGGCAGCAGCTCTTTNCCCCAGAGTGACAAGGATAGTACTGGTGAAATTACACTGACAACAGATTGCTTACTGCCATAAGGAAGAAGAAAAAAAAATAGAATAAGAAAAAATCCAAACATTTTCTTCCCAACCTTGATTCCTTTCACTGAGGTGACAGACTGTTCATGAAGGTAAAAAGCTGTCATACCTAGAATAGACAGTGGTAGCAGCATAAAGCACAGCAGTGATTGCTGTGACTCCAGGTGCATGGCCCCTGAGCCAGTGGTTTCTGATGTGATATATGTTGCAAAAAGTGTTAAAAGCTTCTTCAAGGCTTGTGCATCCCGTGCTGGTAACACACAACATTTTACAGCTGAAACACACTTCTCTCCGCCCATAAAATCTCATCTGCTTTCCTTCTTTTTCTTCTTATTATAATAATAATCCACTTATTTTTTCACTGAAAGGTCTGAGCAACAAATTTTCTTTCTAAAATGCTTTCTTGAGTTGTTTGAAGGGTAATCTTTCCTTCTTCCTCTTNTCCTTCCATACGAAAAGAAAATAAATCCAGGATCTTTTATTAATGAATTAGAAATCTGTGTTTGTTAGTGCACTTTCTGATAAATGCAGCAGCATTTATGATGATTCTTTGTCACATAAATCAATGAGATTTTTAAAGTACTGAATATGCAATAGGAAATACAGCAAACACAAGCAGCTTACTGGTACTTNATTTGTATAGAAACCTTTAAAGAAGAAATTTGACATATTGTACNCTGATTTAAAATAATTGTATTCAGAAAAATGACATTTGTAGTAACAATAATAAAGGTGTTATTGAGGTTTGCTGTATAATCTAAGTTACCATTTCATAGGTGAATTTGCTCAGAAAATTAAAAATTTTGTTTGTACACNTAATGACTCATCATTGAGATTTTCCCTTTGAACAGATCTCCATCTCCTAAGAAGACAAAGATTTTGAATGCATTTGGTATCTAATTCATCTCACTTTTAAAAATCAACTACCAGCAAAAGGTTGCTGAAAATCATTTAATTACTGTTATTTAACCGGGTGAAAAAAAAAAAAAGTGGTGTTTTGTGGATAAGGTTTAAAAATCCATAAAGTTATTAAAATTTTACTTCAGACTCCTTCTTAGTTTTACTGGTACTAGCATGTCNATATTCCTATGCTAGCACACAGAAGAGTGGGACATGGAAAGAAACTATCTGAATCAAAATAATTGAAAGAACTCATGCAGCCCATTTACTGCCACATCATTTATAATTTATTGAGTTTGTACAGAACAGAGGAAAAAATAAATCCTGGAGATCTGTGAGAGGTGTAATGACATTCAGGACAACCACTCAGCCCACACTGTCTGCCTGCCTGGCATTGGGGTGGGAGAGGGAGTGGTGTCTCATTGTCTCACTTTGCACTCTTAGAACCCAGGGCAGTTTTGCAGCAATTTGTTCTCTCACCAGAGGCACCCAGTCTCAGTGCAGTCTGCTATTATGTCAAACCCACAACACAGTTGTAGATTTCTGACCCACCCATACATTTTGATTGGCACTTATGCCAAAAGAAAGTGTTATCCAGGCTGGAAGAATTTGAAGAAAGCAGTTACACAGGCACAAATTTACATAGAGATGATCGTTTCTTACTGGATGTCTCCCAGAATCTCTCCTAACAGCAAGGATGCTTATGTCCTCTTTACATTATTGAAGGTATGAAATTACATTTACAATTGTCACAGCCTGTAGACATGCTCTATAAAATTTTCTTCCTGAGTATTTTCTTTTTGTTTCAAGTCTGATTTGTNGTTTATGACAAGCTTACATTGCCATAGGAAACCTGATTCTGAATTAAATTTCTAATATGACAGTTCTCCTTTATACCATACTTTTGNAACAGCATTATTTTTTAAAATATGATTACTGCACCTTAGAAGGTACTCTGTGGANTATGTGATTTCAATATCTGTCTTGCTCTGTAAAGTATTTAGCTGGAAGACATGAATGTACAAATTTGAGCATAATTTTAATATTTCTGATATGAAAAAATGTGAGTGTACTGGTCTGAGTGGATGCCCAGTATTCAGAATTTTTTTCACCATTCATCTACAGGAAAAGCCTGCTCTGAAAAGCAACCATCTCCTCCGTTTCCTTGCTCTCAACCCCCATGCCTGCCCAGCCTATGCAACCAATTTTGCTTGTACACTTCATCAAAACACCTTTTCTACATCCAATCAGGCTACAACTGAGTGGTTATCCTGTGCTATCCCTAAGAAAATGCTCCACTCCAAACAGCTTAAAAATATCTTTTTAAACATCNTTTTTAAAAAGAGACAGATTTTCTTAATTAAAGGAGTTTGATAACNCTTTTGCTGCCTTCCATTGGATTCAGGAGTGATTAGTATCTGTAAATTTTGGCTGGCTTTTCTTGTTTTCTTGTTTGGACAACCCAATCTGCAAAATCTTTAATTTTGCTTTCAGTTTAAACCTCTGTTCTATCTGCATATCTAATATGGGCTGCTTTTTTGAGCCAGGGTTAGTTTGTGTAAAGGTGAACAACCAAAATCCAAAGTAATTTATTCTTCTTTCTCTAAATATTTTCAGGAAAAAAAAAATCAACANCAGCAACAAAAAACCAAACCAAGACAAAAAATAAGAAACAACAACAAAAAAACAAACAACCAAAGAAAACCAAACTGCCAACCAACCAACCAACCAACCAACCAACCAACCAACCAACCAATCAACCTAACCTATTAAACTGTTGGAAGCAATATTTGAAAGAAAGGTACTGGAGGATTTTGGTATAGATTATTGGGAAATTTTGGGCAAAGAAATATAGGAAGTTGCAATATTCATTCACACACTGCTAAATTATACATAATTTGAATGGTTTTAAGCAGGAAAAGTACTTTAGATAACAACAGANAACAAACAGAGTCCTCATTTTACTGCAGTCATTAGACTGGCAAAACCCCCTNCAAATATTTGGACAAGCTTTGAAAGATATAATTAGGGAAGTTATTAAGGCTGTTGTTAATTGGTCAGTGTGGTGAGAAAATAAATAATTAATCATTTCTATCCAGGCTAAGCACATTCTGTGCTCAGAATGTAAGAAATTAAAAAACAAATTAGACTTAAACATGATAGTGCAGCTCACAAATAACTGAAAGAACAAATGCCCTCCTATAAATTATATCATCAGGACAAATATGGATGGATGTTTGTCAGCAGATATTGTTGCAGAGATTGTAGGAAAAGTATGTGTTTGGAAGTATTCTACAATGAGAATTATCTGACATGGAAAACAGTGAAACACTTTTGAGTGTATTGGAGAAAGGGCAGTAGAGAACAGGCTCCCCAGGGAAGCTGTCACAGCACCACNTCTGCCAGAGTTCAAGAATTGTTTAGAGAATACTCTCAGGCACAGGGTGTGATTCTCAGGANTGCCTTGTGCANGGCCAGGAGCTGGACTCAATGATCCTTGAGGTTCATTTCAATTCATAAGATTTTTGTGATACTGGGATATAGTGATACTGGGATATATAAGACACAGTGATTCTGGGATACTGTGATTTAGTTGCTCTGGGCTAAAAGTATGCAAGGTAATTTACTGCTGCTTTTCAAAAATCCATAATGAGTCNTCATGTATCCACCCTCACTATATATTAAAGAATATTAAAGATGTTGTTTTGAGCTACCAAGGAGTCACCCTGCTTAAACTTCCCTGGACTCGGCATCAAAGAANATAAATTTTTCAATGTTTCTGAAAAAACAATCAGAATTTGAGGAAGGGTGCTTCTTTTCACTGTTTTCTCATTTACAGCAGAGATGATTTACCTGGGAATATNAGGATATTTACTAATAACCTGTGCCACAGGATACTCAGAGAACCTGCCTCAACTTTATTGCATTTAAATACAGAAAGCCCAAGTTAAGGCACAGAAAAATATTCTCATGCAATGGTGAACCAAGCAAGGCCTTTCTTACACAGAACAAGCCCACTGAAGCATGAAGACAATGCATCAAAATTCTCAGTTTCAGTAACTATGCACAATCAGAGAGAGAGAGAAGAATTAAACCTACAGGGAAAACACACAAGAACACCTGCAAAATACTGCATGTCCANTATTTTCTATTTATGTTTGTACAACCAACACAAGCCTAAGTCGTTGAACTTGGAAAAAAATTAAAATTCAGAAAAGAACCTCATCAAATATTCAAATAAAAAGTCTTCAGGATATGNTAAAAAGACAAAGAAAGTTGCTGCAAACAGAAACATTACTCATTTTGTATCTGAGATTCTATTTTGACTCTTGAAATTACACAAAAATGTTCTCTCCTGTTGTGAGGTACCACCATGTAAGCTTATTTAGTGTATTTAATATTCCATTAAGAATATCAACATAGTTCTGAGCCATCAAGAAAAGCATCCAGCATTTTGGAAGGTCACTTTTTTGCCAGAAAAACTGGATTCNCAGTGACCTGTAATATACCCAGATATCTAGGTACACAAATACTTGTATGCACTTAAAGACATGCATAATTAAAAAAGGTATGTGAAGTTAATGAAATGTTAAAGGTACTTGGCAAAAAGAGAGTTTTTCAGCAAGATACTGTGCTCACAAACCTGAAATATTTATCAAAGACTTGTCTGGAAATGAGGAAAAGCCAGGACTTGTCTTTTGTCTGCTTTGTCAGTATTTTTGATGAAATATCATTTTTATACAAAATGAAAAGAAATGTGAAGATGAGGTTATTCGTGTGCTGTCTGACAGCACAGGAATGACTTTAAAAATAGCCTTTGTTCCCACATGAGATCAAAAAGTTCTTGACAGAACAAGGAATGGTCATTCTCAGCATAGGCATGTGAAATTTCTCCTTCTCTACTGATAGGTTAATTGAATAAAGTTTCAACTTCCCTTATCAGAGGTAATGAATGTTTGTTTACAGCTAACGACAAAGCAATATTTTCTGTTTCAATTATACATTTTAATTCTTTCTGCTGTGCATGCACACTTCATTAACAGAAATAGAACAATCACTTATAAATTCAACCCTCACTTCAAAGACTGTGGCTTAAAACTGTGGTTTAGTTTCTTCCCTTAATGTTTTCTTTAAACAAGGAATTACATTTGTCATATTAGCAGCATTTTTTTCTGTGTTTAGTGTGAGATGCAAAGAGTCAAAGGTCTTCTTGGAGGGTGGAAATAATGNATGTTGATTTGTAACTTTATTAGTAAAAATTACACAGATACCAGCATTTNAGTCACTAATCAAGGAAGATGTGTCTCTTTTGTGACATGCAGCTCACTGNTTTTCTCAATTTAAAATGTTTTTTCCAACATTTAAATTTTCCACTCATAATAGGTTTTCATAGGAGACTCAGTACTATAGGTTTGAAAAGCAAAGGAAGGGTTTTTTCTACTATTATACGAAATTATCAGAAACAGGGGATCCATTTAACTTCCCACAACCATNAAATCCTCTTTAAGACAGTCATTATATTTGGTGACAATTATTTTTGCCTTAAATGTACTCTATTTAGCCCAATACAGGGAGCATATAGGACAGGAAAAAAATACACTATAGACTTTTAAGTATTTAGAGACTCTCTTTAACCTTTAATCATTTTTTATTACTTACACATTTTTATATCTTTCTGAAGGTTATAGACCTGACAGACCCACACTCANAACCACTGTAAGATTCCAATACCCTCTTCACAGGAACGTGTTTTTTTCACCACAGTAAGAATTTCAGAAGTCAATTTCCCATTTTTCATTTTCTACTTTTTGCAGACAAGGCAAAGAAACTACAGAATGTGGAAAGAATGTGAAAGGAATCTACACTGTCTTTTTGAAACTTAGTATATAATTAATTCTTTCAACATGTTCAAATATATATGTACTGTTTTTTGCAGGAAGTCCTGAGAGTTACACCAGGATTAAACGACGGCTGAAGTCTAAAAGACACAACTATTTCTGAATTATTAATTACTCTGCTGTGTCTCTACTTCACAACTTGTTTATTGCAATATAATATATAATTATTTGATTGCTGAAGAGTATAGATAGGAGCACACAAGTCAGAATACATCAAACCCTGGAACTGCATGTTGCTTCTAAGGTATGGCCAAATTTCCAGAAACCTTTTTCCACTAGCAGAGTTAGATGAAGTACCATGAAACTGATTTCACCTAGCTCCAGCTGCAAGATAAAGAAAAAATTCTGGGAAACAAATAATAGCGGAATTCATTCTTGCTATGGTATAGTAACCTGAGTCAATAACAGGGAGAGACACCAATCTGTCGCACAGACATCCATCAGGAGATTCATGTTTTTGTTTAACCCAACAGATTTCCTTCATTTTATCTTAGTCTTTCTTTGAGATTGTTTATTTGTTTTTTAAAAANCCTGCAACCTTCACGGCTACTCTGTCCTAAGGGTCAGACAGCTGATAGGATTCTGTGACAAAAGTTCTCATTTGGATATATGTGTCACTGCAGCTGTTGAATTCCCTGTTATAGTACCCTGGTAGTGTATCCAATACTCTCATAATCCCTCCAAGAGGAGGCCCTCTTACATCAAATACAGGAGCAAAGCTGGTCTGAGCAGGGCGTTTCTCAAACTTACTATGCTTATCTATGGAAAATGTTTGAAGTCAGATTATTAGCAAATTCTAAAAGTCATGGACTGNTGTGAGGAGCCTGAGAAAAAAAAGTCATTTGAAAATTTTAATACTTGAAGGGCTATGCAATTAATAAAACAGGTATCACTTTTTAGAGTTTCTAAAATAGTATAAGGGCCAACATTGAGAAGACTGAAAACCTCTGCTGTTAAGTTCAGAAGAATATTAAATTGCTTAGTAACATATAGAAGCTGGGAAGAGTAATAATAATGTGGACGATTAATAATAATATTTAGATTCTTGATATANATATAAATAAATGAGAGATGGATATCTGCCTTTTCCCAGGTGATTTGTATCAAAGACATTCCTTTGAGAATGTCCTCCTCCACTATCCTGCTGTAAATTCAGATATTTCACCATGACTGATAAATACATTCTAAATCTATACCAGTACTTTACCATGTGTCATTATTTCCTCCAAATTCATCGTTCCTTATATATTCACATCCTTTTATGCTTCTGTAAGGCAAGATCCAGATATTTAGGATTTTTAACTGTCTACATTGTTATACAGTTTTTGAATGGCTAACGCTGCTGAGCTTTGTCACAGATAAACAAAAACAACAACCATGGATTTGTTCACAAAATCCATATGAATGGATTAGTAGGTTGTGAATTTTTTAGCTTTGTCCAGGATTCCTGGATTATTAGCAGTATGGTTNAGAATGACAGCCACAGCCTTCCTTGCCATATTTCTCCATTTTCTCACTAAAGCATCATGTCTGATTTCTTTNGAGCTCTTGCACAAATACACTCAGATGAGCACAGCTACAAGGTCTATCAGCAGATGGTTCATTTCTTTTCTTAGTTGTACCTGACAGAATGCCAGACTTATCCAGAGGACAATGAGGAGGACTACAACATAAATTCTGTTCTCCTCAACCCAGTTCTANCTCTCAGAAGTGAATTTGTATTCAGAGCCCAGAACGGACAAGTAATTTCTCTAACTTTAGCCATCCCTTATTTCACAAATCCTTCTTTGCTTATGGACCACTTTTACATGGTATTGATAAGACATTTGGGGGTTCTGCACACTAATCATTCTCTGTATAGAGTAACCATCACCCCCCATGTCTTGACCATAGTACAACAGTAACAGTGATGTCACACCTAACAATTGATCATGATGTAAATCAAGTGAACTTCTTGAAGATGAAGGTTTAGGTTTTAAGAAACTTGTTACCCAAATCATTCCAGAGAGCTAGTATTGCTATTAAGTCTGTGCTTAGGTCATTAATATTATTTAGCTACAGCTGCCTTTTCCCTTGACTGCCCTATGAAAGTCTGCTGGTTTTCCAGATGAGAAAATTACTTGTTGACGTAGTTTGGGATCTTGATGGTCCCTGCTTACAGCAACAGTAGAAAATTAAGGATTAACTAATTACTTCACTGGGTATAGTCTCTCTTANCACCCATCATATTGCTGGTCATAAATAGAGCAGGAGGGGATCTAATTATAAAGAAGTAAGTACTGTTTTGGTTCTATATCAGAGTATCAACATTTTGCTTGTTACAGTCCTGGNACTTTAGTTCATCTGCTTTGTTGCCCTGATCTAGAAATAGTCTGTTCATCCCCTAAGTCAGATATGTGGAAGAATTCTCAAGACTTATTGATTTCTGGAAAGCCTGCTTCTGATCTTTCTTTTGTCCTCAAAATATTTCCCTGACCCTTCAGTCTGTCCTCATTGCACTTCAAATTACTTGGGATCCAATTCAGATCAAACTCAGAGGAGTTGAAAAGGAAAAGAGGACACCAGTTTTGAATGTTGCAGGTAAAGGTTCTCTTTGAAGTTTTTAACTGGTGAGCACCCTTCTCAAAGAGCATTGTATCTTTTGGAAGGACAGGCCCTTTTACTTTAATGCTTGAGATTCTTTGTCCATTTTCAGCTAGGAAATAATAGGCTTTTATTTCTGAAATGGTCACTGAAGGACCAAGTGGGTTTTTTTAACCTTTAAAAAAAGTATAAGCCAGCTTCTTCCTTACCAAATGAAGAGGAAGTAGAGATGTATCAGTATCAGAACACCCTCTAAGCGCTCGACTATACGTATATTTTAGTAAGATGAAATACACAGGTTTGTATGAAACAATTCTTCTGTGCTATAAAACATTTTTTTCAGCGAAAGTATTTTAGAAAACAACTAGTCCCTTATGCTGAAGGGAAAAATGAGGAAAAATCTGTTTCTAAGCAAAAAGAGTTTTGCAGACAATCTTAATGTTTTTCATTGAAAATAGATAGGTTTCCAGAATCTGACTCTCTATGTATGACATCTTCTAATTATCAGAAAGTAAGCAGTAGGTAATTCAGCCTAAATATACAAAAGCATGCAGAAGCTGTTTAATTTATCATGATTTATAAAAACACTCGAGGTGGCTGGTTTCAAATCAAGCAATTTTTTAAACTAACAGAATTGGATGTTACCTCATTTGACTTGGCCATACTGCATTTAATATATGGTGTCTCAAACAAAACTCTAGGGCATGCAATGTGTCAGCCAGAATATTCACTTGGAGTTGCCACAGCAGACAATCCAGGAGACTCTTGGACTGCACTGGGGACAACTTCTGAAGCCAGGTAATAGGCAGCCCTATCAAAGGGATGTTAGTGCAGGTTACCTAGTCAGCCACATCAGGTTTGGAGGTAACCAGGNATGCAGTGACCATGTATCTCTATANGGAATACTGTGTCCAGTTCTGGAGTCCTCAGTAGGAGGAATAGATGGACCTGTTGGTGCAGGACCTGTTGGAGCAGGTCCAAAGGAGTACCACAAAAANAANCAGAGNTCTGGAGCACCTCTCCAGTGCCTGGGAGAGTTGAGATCCTTCAGTGGGGAGTGGGTCAGGCTCTGGGGAGAGCTTATGGTGGCCTTCCAGTGCAAAAAGGGGCTTGAAAGAAAGAAGACTTTTTATCAAGGCCTAAAGNGATAGGACAAGGGTTAATGATTTTAAACCAAAAGTGGGTTATTCAGACTAATAGTAAGTTAGACTTTTCTACAGTGAAGGTGATTGTGNTGAGACCCTGCCCAGAGATGGTGATAAGGGAACATTCCAGACCAGATTGGACAGAATTTGATCTGGTTCCTGCTGATTGTAGAATTGGAACTAAATAATCTTTAAAGGTCCCTTCCAACACAAAGGGTTCGATGTTCGGTTCTGCAATACAATCCTGCTTCAATATCAGACATAAAATCAAGTTTCAAACATGGAATCAGGAAAACCAAAGGGGGAAGATGTAATCTTAAAACCACCCTCCCCATCATTGCTGAAGAGCAATAAGTAAAATAACTAAGTTTTAATTTAGAGTGGGGTAAAGAAACAGAGATGGAATCTATGAAAGTAAAATATTTTTTTGCAAAAAAATGAATAAACACAAGATATTTAAAACTCAGCACTATACTTCAACTGCTAAAATTAATCAAAATATGCAAACNTGCAGGAATCTGGAATAACGTGGTATGACCACTTTCTATTATGCATAAAGTCTTAAATCAGTCATATCTTAGGTGATATTTTCTCNTAAGGAAAAAAAAAGTAACAGAAACTTACATTGGTTTTATTTTGAAGATTTTTTAATCTAAAGGTTTTTTTTTTAATCTAAAATTTTCATGACTGATGCAATATGTTTTCCTCCAGAAAGCTTGGAAAGTACTAAGGAAATTCCCTTGGGAATTCTGGAATCCACAGGAAGAAACAAGGACATAAAACTAAATTTTGAACCTTGAAAAATCTGGGCTGAACTTCAGTTCAGCCNTGTATTTTTGGGATATTGCCAGGTATATGCTTGCATATTTGAGTAAATAATTTGAACTTCCAGTCTGTAGAAAATACCAGTTTGCAGCCAAATACTCACCTTGCAGCCAAAAGCTGCACTGAAAGAAAACTAGCTAAACATCATCAAAAATACCCCCTCTGTTCCCATGAGGTTACCACTGCAGAACATGCCTTCTGCTAGTGCACACCCAGTCATAATGACACTNCTTCTCTGGGCTGGTTACTCCCATTACAAAAACAGGAAGGCTATGTATAATCTAAATTATAATCATATTGATTACATTAATTCTAGTAAATATGTTAAAAATGTTAAGCATAAATTATCATTTTATAAATATTGTATATACAGTAATATACAAGCATACCCTGGTATCTAGAAACCCATCAAGGTGGGAAAGAACAGAGTAGGAATTGGCAGGATGTGGGATGGATCTCTTCATCCACTGAGAACTGCAGAATTACTATGGTGCCATCTTCAGGGAGACAACATGGTTTATTTGATTGATTTTCATGAGTGAGAGATATGGCAGGATGGTGCTAGGTTGTTTCTTTATTTTCCCCACTGAATTCTGCTTGCAATAAAACTGTCGTCAGAATTTGCAAAGAAACCCAGAGCAGCAGTTTAAACTTTATTCCCAGTTTTATTGCCAGATTATTTATACTGCAAAGAAATGACTGACTGCATTTAAAACACATGCAATAGCAAAAATAAATTAGTAAATATATTCATTCTCATAATTTGATTCCATGTTTTTATAAATGCTTGAACCCAGCCTCAGATGTCTATGCAGGAAGCAAAAGCCACTAAACTTCCTCAATTTACATTACAAAAAAAAAAATCCCAACTAAAGCCTAAACAACAACATAATTTATGATTTTTGAAATAAAATTCCTTGTGCTTAAGATATCCATGAAGCAATAAAATTAGTGGTTTACACCAGGCTAAATATTTTCTAATAGATTAAAAAAAAAAGCCAAAAAGCCACAGTAAAAATCCCGTGTTTCTCTCCCAACAGAAGACTATTTTCCTTTCCTTTGTTATGCAATGAAACATTCTAGAATATATAGAGAGAATATATAGCCTTTATGCTGTCTGCATGCTATGTTGAACACTTCTGCTGTAATTTTTTTTTTTTAAGTTATGTGGAAAGAAGGTTGATTCTATAGGAACAATGCACAAAATTCCAGCCTTGAAAAATATCTCTGTATCATTTGAGTGTGCTGTCAAATTTATAGCACACATTAATTTCTTTAGGGAGAAAAAAATTTAGTGGTACAGACATGAGAATTTAAATGCATTTAAATCAGTGTGTGTCATACACACATGCAAATATACACATGCAATATACAGGTAGTAAACAAAGAGTCACATGCAGAATTTAATACTGCTAGAGACATTTGGGTTTCAGGTATTACTTTAAAAGTAAGGAAGATGTGCAAGGTGCTGTAGTTCTTCTTCCATGATGAAAGAACTCTCTAAGCATAAGGAACATTTGAATTTTTCTCAGAGGAGAATTCATCTGCAGATGAGATGAGAAAACTGAGCAAAACTGAAATGCAGCTATTGCAGTCTACCCTGCAATTGGCCCTGGAAGAAATTAGCACTTACAGTATTCTNCAAGGAATATAGAAATAGATTTATTTAATCAAAAGTTATAGAAACAGATATGNTTTCTGAATTCTTGTTTTCTCAAAATAATTGCATGTCTATACATATAAATAAAANGAGTCAATTCTCAGCCATTTTGTCAGTATGAAAGTTCTAAATTTTGTAAAGGGTGAGCCACATGCTTGCTGAGCAGCACTCACTGGCTGATTCTTTGCCCTGGAACTACCACCAAACTGCCATCTGTCTGTAGTCAAACTGCCTCACCTCAGCCTATGCAAAAAAAAAAACCATTTAGTCCTGCTAGGCACTAAACTTTCCCAGGTGGAAATTTTCCTGGGCAGAGTTAGAACCAGAGTTCAGCTCTGAGGGGAAGATGTTGGCCATTCTGTAATGCAATGCTAGTCATTACTGCTATTAAAGTCTGGAAAAGTTTTCCAGACTGCCAACTCCCTGCCAGCCAGAAAGATGTGGAAGTGTGCTTCTNTGGAAAAAGAGCAGGGAGAAGGCAGAGGCATATCCACAGGCTACAAGGGGGTGTGAACACCAGCCTGTCTTGGTATTGCATAAGCCTCTCTGTTACAGCTGTAGAACTGTTCTCAGTATTTTAAAGAGAAGATTTCTGCTTGCTAAGGTTAGCTATCACTATGGGTGATCTTGCAATTACTCAAGCACCATATATCTTGAAACAACAGAGGTCACTGAGTACATTGTAATGGGAAATATACTTTCAGTCTATTAATTTTCATGCAACTGAAAGGATATTTCAGTGCAGTCATGTCTGACTTACTGTGTGTGTCCACTCTACAAAACCACCTGCCAGCTTTACTTTAGTTATATATAATACTTAGATTTTAATTCAAACAAGGCTCTCATTTAACCAGCCTTTATTTCCATTCATGTCTTGCAGGTGTCACATAATGCTGTGCTTCTGTACTTTCCACTTTGATCACCAGGATCATTATTAAAAAAAAAAAAAAAAAAAAAAAAAAAAAAAAAAAAAAAAAAAGAAAAGAAAAAAGAAAGTAAAAGGAAAAATAGAGTAAATTAGATAATTTTGAATGAGTAACTGTTTATTATTAAGCTTGCCTCTCCTGGATTAAAATGCTTTACGTAACTAACATATAATTTCCCAATACACTGTTTTTTGGGACATGGACTACATTTTCAGTCAAAAGACTGAAAAGAATGGATGTGTTCACCAGTCTATTCAGCTCTTATCATCTACTTCCCAAACTGTTTTTGAACTTCAACANAGACAACTCATCTTAAGAAAAAGGAAAAAAAGCCACAACATTTTTATCCAGGGGAAAACCAATTTAAAAAAAGCAATGTTAAATATTCCTTACCAATATTTGATTTAACTTCAAAAANCTTCCTTTTTCTGTAGAGATATTGTGTCAAGCTTCTTCCAGAAATATTTCTCAGAGATCTTCAGATCTTCTCAGGACCTGTGGCCTGGTGGAGGATACACAATGGAGCAAATTTTGAAGAACTGCAGTCTGTGCAAGTACCCATGTTGGAGAATTTCATATAGAACTGTCTCCTGTGGGTGGAGACAGGGAGAGAGCATGAGAAGCAAGAAAAAAAACAGATAAAATATGGAATGAACTTAAAACAACTCCTGGCCCCTNTCACTTTGCAGCACTGGTGGGGAGGAGTTAGAGAGATCATGAGTAAAGTTGTGCCCAGAAGGTAGAGAGGAGTTAGGGAAAAGGGTTTTAAGATTTGGATTTATTTCCCATTAACCTCATTACTACTGTTATTTGATTGACAATAAACTAAATTAATTACCCAGGTCAAGTCTGTTTNACCCATGATGGTAACTGTAAAACAGCTCACCCTGTCCTTATCTCAGCCCATGAGCCTTTTTTTTCCACTTTCTATCTCCAATACTCTTTCTGAAACAGAGTGATAAAGTGGCTCTGGTGGACAGTCAGTCAGGGTCAGACCACAGCTGACCATGCAGTGTAAGGGTGAGCACAGTCCTGTCTTAGATTCTATTGGTTTTCTGCTAGAACTTCCCACTGTAGCATGAAGAAACCTCAGAATTCCTGGTTTGACTGGGGGGATTTTACCTGAACGTAACACAGGTTGACTCTAAACGAGGAACATTTGGGTTTGGACTGGGCTTTTTGGTTTGGAGGAGTTTTTTGGTGGGGGGGGTCATGATCTAACAGATAGCCACCGAAGTTTTAAGCATACAAGAAACTCAGTCCAAAATAGTTTTATGTCATGTACATTCAGAAACATCAATATATAGAAAAATAAACAGAAATACTGAGAGGCATCTGTTAAATCTGATATACTGTCAAAGCAAATACCCTGGACAATGGCCTGATATTTGGAAGCAGGCTTACTGAAAGTGGGAAACTACTGACAGCTATCAAATCAAATTGTTATCTGTTAGGAATATCTCGGGCCTCAAGCATTATGGAGTGATTTCCAGGAAAAGATGTTTATCACAGCTTCTCTTGTTTAGGAGGTGGCCTAGGCCTTTAATTGTTTCATTTGCATCTGAACAGATCCTAATCCTTGCAGACAAAGCTCTTATGAATGTCAGTGCAAAGGGCAAAGTCTGACTGATACATTGATGTCCTATCAGGATATCAGAAGAATATAATTTTTTCATGAATACATATATGTGTATGTGTGTGTGTGTGTGTAAGTCCTGGAAGGATATAAAAAAATACGTAGCAAAGTCTTCTGTTTAATTGCATTACCTGTGTGAACTAGAAACATAACTTTAATTACAAATCACTAACGTGATTTTGCTTGCTGCTGCCTTTGTTCATACTGCTAAAAGCCTTTGATTAAAATGATTTTATGAGTATTTTTGCAATTTACAATAAAAACCTTCCTCTGACAAGTACTGCTTGTAGGAAATTCGAGTATTGCTTGTTAACTTTCCACCTCAGAGGGAGCTGTTATTTAATGTGCTGTTTCTACATTTACTCACGTGGCAAAATGAAAAAAAAACAACTAAACAAACAAAAACCCTCCACAAAACAACAAAACCAAAACCCAAAACCCCACCCTATAGAGGGAATAAATTGTTATGGATATTAAAAAAAAAATAGAAAAATAGTGATGCTAAATCATACATTACAGCAGATCAGTTCCTCCTACCTCCCACAAACTTAGATGGTTTCAGATTTGAAATATGCTTATGTTATTTCATATCAAGCAGACAGATTTGCTTAATTTCTTCCATATTAAATTTGGTTGCATTTCATGCCCAGTGCTTGCCATGTAAAAGGAAACCTAAGAGGCTTTACTCANATGGTTTTCAACACTCTACTGCTAGGTCTTCTGCTTCTCTTCCTTTTAGGGGAAGNTTAATTTAACTTGGAATTGTGTGAAACAGTTGGGTTAGAGACCACACCCACAGGCTAAGCCTCACTAAACCAGGTAAGTCTTTCTAGCATAAATTAAAATAAATGCCAACAATACTGGTTATGTATAAGAGGTACAGACTTTCTCTATGTATGGGACACTTCTGGTGTTACACACAAACATTTCGGCATTCCGACTTTACAGAAACCAGATTCAGCCAATTCTGANTTTCTGCAAAAAGTTCTGATTACTGTCAAAAGTGTTCATGCTGGTTCTGAAGCAACACATGGACAAGGTGTCATGTTCTGCTGTGGGGAGTTCTTTTAAAACTGCCAATAGACCATGTTAGGCAAAGTGCACCCAGAGTCAGAGCTTCTCTCCATCTTCTCCTCTTCCTCCTGCATAGGGCATCTGTGCAGCCCGTCTCCCACAGACCTCTGGTCAAACAATGTTGGGCAAAGTCAAAATTAAATTGATTCCTCACACAAGGGTTCTAGGAGAGGACATTGCACCTCCTCTAGAAGTGGAAAAAGGTAAAATCGCAGCCATCTGATCATACCCTTTGTAACCCAAATAAATAAGCAAATGATTAAGCCTTTTGATACTATTATACTTGATTCTGGCAGGTGGGTTTTTTCAAAATTCCACACTGATTTTTTCTGGGATAAAATTAATTTTTCTTGTAGCCCTCTTATGGGGCTGTGTTTTGGATTTGTGTGGAAAACACTCCTCATGCCACAATAATGTTGTATTTACAGCTGAGCACAGAGTAAAGCCTTCTCTGCTCCTCACCCCACTCCACCAGTGAGCAGGCTGGAGCATAAATTGAGAAGGCTGCTAACCCCAGCTATCCAAAGGGATACCCCATATATTATGGCATCAGGCTCAGTCATAAAATCTTGGGGAAGAGCAAGTTCCTCAGGACTGTTACTGCTAGGCACCAGTTAGCTGATAGCGACAAGTTAAAGGACTTTTTTTTCTCTTTTTTGCCNCTTCTTGGCTTTGTTTTTCTAATGTGGGATTATTTTTGATTTGGGGTTTTTTGTTTTGTTGGTTAGTCTGATTTGGGGTTTTTTGTTGTTGTTGTTGTTCTGGGGATGGTGGTGGTGTTTTTTTACAATCAGGCTGTCTTTATCTTAACCCAAGGATTTTCNTGTTTTCAAAGTTCTCACCACCACAGTTGAACCACAATTGATTGACACACAGGGAATTTAGTGTCCATCCACTAGTAAGAGAGATTGAATTGAGGTAGGACTGAGGTCCTGGGAATGAAGATCTCAGAAAAAGAGTTGGTGAAACAATGAATAAATAGCGAAGTTTCTTTTGGATTTACTAATACCTAGGAGTTGAAAATTTTATGATGAAACAGCTCATTGGTATTCTGTCATATCTCACAAAAGAGACAGTGTAGTAATCCTTTTTCCTACATGACAGCAAATTGCTTTCTTCTGTACTTAATTAGATTAAAGGCAAAGAACAATTTATGAATCAAAACTGCCCAGTGAAAAAGATTATTGTCATACCAGGGAGACTTGACCTATAGCTATATTTTAATGGAATAAGAGCCATAGCACTTTCTAGGCAGTTCTTGATTTAAATAACATTGTTCTCTTTTGAGCTTAGAACTAGGCAAAACATCCTTGCTTACAGGCACATCAAATCAGTTCTGAAGGTTCAGCTTCAAGTGTTTTGTTCCTTTGTTTAAAATTCTTTTGCCTGTAAATCTCCTTTATGAAAATCTTCCAACTGTGTGCAAAGTATCTAGAGCCTTATATTTTATGGGAATGACTGCTGCTGTAGCTATAACACCTTTGGTTTTGAACAGCCCTTCCCTTGCAGGGTGTCTGTGCACCTGCAGTGAAACAGATCAATTGATTGTATCATTCTTTGGGCAAAAGAATACAAGGCTTTTGATGATGATCCTCACTCACCTTTGGAAATCTTCTTCCCCTGGGTTCTTGTGCTAAATTATTAATATCCAGAATAAAACTATCCATTTGTCTTCTTTTTCTTTTAATTGAGAAATAAATGTCAGTTATTGAACATTTGAGCANTGCATATATAGAAAGCCATGGATCCATCATGATCCCAAGAGTTCTGTTTCTAATAAATTCTTTTCTTCTCTCCCTCATAAATGAGATATTTTGAGACAAGGTCTATGGATCATGCCAATAGAGGGACCTATTTCAGCAAGATTGATAAATTCCTTTTGAAGATCTGAGGTCATGAAAAGTTTAAGATCCTTTTTAAATGAGATGTTACAATGAACTTGCTGACAAATGTGAGATCTGGTTAGCACATCCCAGTCAATGCATTCGGACCAAAAATTCCCACTGTGGCAAACCATGTGAAACCACTCAGACACTTGCTACTCCAAGTTATAGGAACATCTACCTCATGGGAGCATCCACCCCCATGGATACCTGGAGCTTGAGCTGTGTGAAGGTGGTTATCTCAGAAGAATGGCTCCTGCATCCCCCACTGAGATGCTCAAGGTGAAGAAGGATCAATGACAACTCGCTGGACCCACAGGTGCTGACTTGATATCTCTCTATTCCCCTCCCCAACTCCTCTTTTCTATTCCTTTCTGTCTCTCTCCCTCACATTTACTGTTGAATAAAATCTGTGTTATTGACTTCAGCATATGGTTTCATATATATCTCTCATCTTAATTCATACAGATGCATCTCTCAGTAATCAGATCATAACACAGGGCTCTATCTAAAAGACATTATTCATNTCTGAATGCTGTTAATTCAAAATATAAGTGAAAAGTGCTGTACTTTGGCACTGATGAAATCTGGGCCGANAATAAATTATTTAGAACATGGGTATAAAGTACTCTTGGGATCTCTGGAAAGCAAGGGCTAGGCAGTACAATATGTGCATTAGGCAGATCTGCATTAAACATGGTACTTTTCAAATAAATATTGTGTTAATTTAAATTTTCTGTCTCTAGTTTTATTTTAGGCTAAGGTAAAGAAGAGGGTCAATAAAGATGGAAAAATACTGCCAAATCTAATTTAAGAGGTCAAAGAATCTAATTATTTGGATAACTGGCTCATGGCCATGGAGAGAAAGAGGGTAAATCCAACAATGAGCTAATTANTTATTTCCACTTGTAGAATTAAGATAATGCCAAGTAGCACAGAAGAGGTGCCAGGTACCTGTACATGGTGCCAGGGTGGATCCTAAGTGAATATAAGTGAGACTCAGCAAAATTTCTTAGAAATTGTTAGCATTCTATTGCTCATTTTGTTCTATTGCTCTGAGGGCCTAGCACTCATGCATTTCACTTGGATTCANGCACAAACCACATCCTTTTCTACACACAGAAAATGATTCTCAGCTTTGATTTCATATATGCTTAATTTGAACACTATTAAACTCATAATTTTTTAAAATAACACTGTTCAAAACCCTGGTAGTTTGTGTAGAACTATNATCTTTTCCAAAAGAAAAAATTGTTGACTGCTTAAATTTTCCCTTAACATTACTCTTGAATAGACATATGGATAAATTCATCTTTGTAGTAGATGAGGCATCTTTCTTTGTTACTAAATTTTCCACTGAATTAACATTTTAATAAAAATATAAGGAAACAAATTACTTTTTATCTAGGAAAAAATTTTGAAAACAGTATCTATAAAAAAAAATATTAAACTAGCTTTAAAAACACTAAGTAATGTAAATATCACTGCACTTGACATGTCATTCTAAAGCATAGAATATTGCATCTAAAGGAAACAAGAGAAAAATAATAGGATAGATCAGACTCNATCAAAAGAGGAACCTAGAACTAATAAGGAGGTAGGACAAGGACTCCTCATCACCTGAAGGGTTTTTCTAATTTATTTTTAAGACTCATGATGCTGATTTTCCTAGGGAGTATCTGGAGTACAGCCAACAGGAAAAGGTTGCTTGTAGCAGTTAAAACATATTTTGTAAAAGTCCATAAATAAACTGATTTTCTCCAATTCTTAATCAGAAAGGGATTTGAAAATGTGTGGTCATTAACTGGTCTTTGCCCTTGGCATCTTGATGGAGTGTGCTTTGGGACTTCTCCAGGCAGGAGATGGAGATCATCAGGATGGACCCAGGGGATGTCCTACCAGCCCCATAAAATGCCAGCCTCCCAGCAGACACAGCATGATTCCCACCATCTTTGACCCTTGATTCCCACCATCTTTGACCCTAAAACCCAACCATCAGACAGGAAAGCCATGCAGACAACTTAGTTTCCAGACTGGCTTCAAAGACACTTTAGGAGATTGTCGGAAACTCTGCTAAAATCTTCTGTTCCCTCATTCACAAATCCAGGCATTTATTACTGAAAGCAGCAAGGGGGGGCATCAGCTTCTGTTCAAGCCTCAGTGACTGTTCCCATCACCTGCTTCTCCCTCAAATGCCTCGAGATATTCCCCAGGGGTACCCACCTGGATTCATTTATTACTCTTTCAGGGAACAAATTGGCTGGTTGACCATTTCTTGCATCAGGTTTTTTGTACTTTTTGAAACTGGGCATGAAGTTTCAAAGGTTTCCATTTCTCACATTGTTAATAACCTGCTCTAATCTCCACAGATATTCAGAGATATCTGACAGTGTCCTTACAAGAATACCATCTAGATGGCTCAGGTTCCCTGCCAAGGTCCCACAGAACTGTATGGATTGAAATTGTTCAAATTAATATTTGAACCCACTCATGACTACTNCTGGTCTTTCTTTTCCTTAAACATCTTTTTTATTAAGCACTGAGACCTTGGAGATACTAGTTTTAATATTTTTTTTTACTAGTTATTTGTTTGCAAGAAGACAATAGAATGAGGCTTTTCTGAGATCAAAATTTCTGTTCAGTAATGTCTGCACTGCAAGAAGTCTGTGTTTTATGTAGAGACCCAGCACAATGACACAATATATATGCATTTGCATGAGTGCTAGTAGTTCACATTGAGAGACATACCAATTTTCTGACAAAAATGTTAACAGAAGAATCCCATAAGTTTGCAGAACTGCAAACAGTTACTTATCATTGTGTTATTATCATTATGGACACCCATATTTTCCTTACTAAAACTTCCCTTCCTTATTATTTGGCACTCTCTTGGTATTTTGTGTTATAGAAACAGTTCCAATTTTGAGAGCCTTAAAATAATACACCTGAGTGACACATGGTCACTAAAAATTAAACATGACCAGATTTAAAAAAAAAAAATATACAGTTAAAATACATGATTTAATTAAATGTCTGTGTATTGGTGAAACAACAAAAAATGGCACAGAAAATCACATGAAGAGTAACAGTGACATTGTTCTACAGTATGATTTCCATGTACACATNTAATTCACATATTTGTGCCTAGTCTGAGCAATAGGAGGAAGTGAACTGTATTCTATGGCAAACTAAAATTAATGGATTGTAAACCATGTACAGCCACATGTGCAGAAGGATGGAAAACCAGTAGGCCATATTATCCATTTAGTGAGAAATGTTACTTTAGGTTGGCATGGTGACTCAGTAAGGAAGCCAGAGGGCTCACTTGTAAATCGTGGTGAACTTCAGAGATGGTGCTTTGGCTCCCAGACCTGTCAGTCAAACAGACTCACAGCCATGGCAATTAGCAGCAGCTAATTTGAGTCCATAGCTCATCACAGAGGTCAGTCTCATTGCTTCCTGGGGTATCTGCTTTCCTCAGATGCATGGTGGTGGAATGGCAGAGTATTCAAAGTGATCAACAAATTGACAGTCAACAAGAGTCTGCTAAGGGGCATTTCAAACAAGGGTCCAATCTCATAAGGCCTTGGCAAGTTTCTTGACTTTTTTTGGTCCAGAGATTAGAGAAAGACAAAGTACACCAGGAAAACTGCAGGTGGGGCTGTTGTGATGTTCAGGTGCAAGAAGCATGACTGCTGAAGTGTAGAACTGTGTTTTTCTGTCTGTCTTGCTGTAGTGCAGAGTATTTCTTGGTTCATTATTCCAATATATTTTGCACTGCTCCCAGAGCACAGGGCTCTGAGCCAGAATTCAAGGTAGAATCTGCTTTTCTCCAGAAAACCCAAATGCTGGTTCAATAGCTAACCTGGGAGAAAGAGAANGATGGCACCTTTCAGCACATGATAAATTTTGCTTACAGAGAGAGCTGTACTAGGAAGAAGGGTGTGGATGAAGGAAGTGAAGGGGAGGAGAAGGGGAAGGGATAGGGAAGGGATTAGGATGTTTCCTAATAGGAGAGTAAATGGGCAACTATTTGTATTTCTGCAATAATTATGATCCATGGTTTAATGAGATACCAGCAGGACAATCACAATGGAGAAAGCNTTAGCATTAGGCTGATAAGAGAGAAATATTAACAGAACAAGAACTGACAGGGAATATTGTAAGAAAAGAATGTATATGGAAGATATCCTGATAATGAACCACACAAAAATACTCTCAGGAAAACAATGAACCAAATAACCTTGAAAGCATGAAGCTAAAATTATCATTATAAAAGGTAAAGCAAAAAGTATTATAAAGGAAAAGGTGAAGCAAANCTGCTATAAAACAAACCTGTATGATGAAAATATAACTAATTTTTTAAAAAAATAGATTTAACTTTTAATAACTAATTTAATTAAATAAGATTTTGACAAAACAAGAGAAAACTAAAAAGATATTTCCTGAAATCTACTGAAAACTATATAAAATGTGTTAAGAAATAGTGATTGCAGTGATTGTGACACCACCAAGACCAGGATAATTGATTTAAAATGAAAAGAAATTTAATTATTGTCGGAACCGAAATTTTCAAGTATATTGTCAACACAGTCACCTCCTCTTTTTACACCAAGAACATCTTGCTCAGGTGCATTTTCACAGGTATAGATGGGTAAAGAGGAGAAACAGGGAGGCAGAAAGCACCATTTCAAAATCAGCACCATAATTTTCCATGGTTTCATATGCAGGAGCAAGATCAGCCAGATAGATTTGGTAGCTTTTGGCAAAAGCAGTGTCCTTGTTGTCTTTATAAGTGTCTTAAGTCAGAGTGGGTGCCTGATTTGCTGCAACAGTCAGGTCTTGTTCTTGTGATCTGGCAGTAAGTGTTGGGAAGGTGGAGTAAAACCTGTGTACCCATACTGTGGAGAGACTTTCCCCCTCCAAATCCTTTTGCTTGTCCAGAAGACAAAAACATTACTGTTACAGGGTAATATGAAAAGTTTCATTAAAAAAAAATATGATTTAAATACAGATGGATTTTGGTTGAAAAGCTGATGCAAGTTCAGGTGAAGNCCAAGTATTTTCTTAATTTGCAATTATTTTGAACAGATGAGCATTTCTACCCAGTGGACTGGATACCTTACCATTACTTCCAGACTTATACTGACTTCAAAATCAGTTATTTAAGTGCTGTGGTACGAATGACCTGTAGAACTAAAGATTAGTTCTTTATTTATAAATATATTTATATTTATATTAAATATATTAAATATGAATTTATAAATGAAAATAAATAAATTNATTAATAAAGATTAATTAATAAANATTAATTAATANTGCTGTTTTAGAAATNACTGGTTGACAGCAGGTATGGTCTGTCGTTGTTTCTCCCTTCTAACTTATTTGACCACTGCACCAATTCATGCTCTGTGCTCACACAAGAGTTTTGGCAGTGGCAGGATAGTTTTATTCAATACTCAATTCAGTATGTACTGACTCTGGGGAGGTAAAAGAGGGGGATGATCTGTGACTCCTTAAACCTATTTACATCCTGCACAGAAACCAAGTGCAGATGCTGGGAGCAGTACACAGACAGCAGAAACCCTAATTTCTCAGTTTGCTTTCAATTCTCTTTCTGGAGCAACTTCCTCCCTTTTTCCTTTTCTTCTTTGGTTTTTTTTTGGGTTTTTTTTGGTTGTTTTTTTTTGTTTGTTTGTTTTGTTTTGTTTTGTTTTGTTTGTTGTTTATTTTTTTTTTTGTTTGTTTTTTTCAGTGCAAGATGATATGCAACTTATTGGTATATCTGAATGGTTAACTGCCTCAACTGAATGATAATAATAGTGTTACAAGAAATGTGACAGTGAGAAAGAGGTCAGTGGAAGAAGGGAGATGGTGTGCCCTTAACTGCTAATGACACTGTCAGTTATATTGCAAATCCACAACCTCCTTTAAAATATACCAAACAATGTTAATTTTAGAGGAGGAGACTGAGCAAATACAGGTAATGCCANGTTGTGAGCATAGATAGCCAAAATGAAATCAATACCTGTGAAAGCTCTGCAGGAAAGGCCATGGTAACAATAATGAGAAAAAGAAATACAGAGTACAAGAAGAGAAAGAGATGGACAAGTAAAGGGAAAAGNTTTTCTCCTACTGCCTTTGAATTACAAACTGCTTTTTATTTTTCAGCTGCTCATTTGAGCAGCTAAAAAGCATTTGTAGAATTATGTATTCTTGTTCTACTTTGTACATTATAAATTCTGTCAGAATACAAAGATTCTGATACAAGCAGTGACTTTAATATTAGAATGACATCCTCTGTTTAACACAGCATACAGGCATCACCATATCACTCTTATTAACTTATTCACAGTCTTATTAACAGCACTCTTTCCTGATGTATGCTATAGCAGCTAATGTATTTTGGAAAAGAACATTCAACCTGGACTGACTGTAACAAACTGGGAGACCAAACCATGGAATGTACACATTTCTGCCTTTCAGAAAGGCAGTGGAAGACATTTTTAAAGGCTTTTATTCCTGTTAACTTTTCTAAATAGATAATTTTGGGGCTAGATAAGATTCTAAGAGATGTAGCCCACATCTATATTCTCACAATTATCACAGTTATAGCTGTGTATCACACAGCTATATTCATTATTTTAATGGTGAGTAGTACAAACTAGGTTCTGTATGAAGGCACACATACAACAGAGAGCAGCTTTTCTGTAAGAATCATATAATCACAGAACCAGTAAGATTGGTAGATACCTTTGAGATCATCCAGTACAACTTNCCACACAGCACTGCCACTATAACCCCTAAACAATGCAACCACATCACTTAGTGCCAGATCTAGATGCCTCTTAAACACCTCCAGAGATGGAGACTGCACCACCCTCCTGGGCAGCCTTCTCCAATGACTGTCTGTCCACCTTGACAGGAAAAAAANCAAAACATTCTTATGTCTAATCTGATTCTTAAGGCCATTTCCTCTGGTCCTCTTACTGCAAGCACTGTGAAGGACCAGTCCCCANCTCACTACCTCCTCTCAGGTAAGTCACATAATATTCTTAGTTGGAAAGTTGGCAGGTCCAACTTCCAAGTGAAGGGTTTATATGAAGATTGACCCCACAACCTTGATGTTAAACTGATAGAGCATCAGGCTCAGGGTCATAGCTGTAGAGAGAGATGAGGTTCCCCTCTGAGCCTCCTTTTCTCGAGAATAAACAAGTATATCTCCCTCATAAGGCATGTTTTCTAGACCTTTCACTTGCTGCCCTTCACTGGGCACACTCCAGTATCTCCATGTCCTTTTCAAAGCTGGGGACCTAGACCTGAACTCAGGTGGGGTCTCACCAGTGGTGACTACAGACAAATGTCCATTTCCCTAGAAGTGAACTGGCTAGAGGATTGACAAAGGGAAAGCTGCCACTGGCCTTCTTGGCCAGCTGGGCACACTCCCAGCTCTTGTTCAGCCAGCTGTGGGCCAGNACCCTCAGGCCCTGTTCCACTGGGCAGCTTTCCAGTGACCCTGCCCCCAGCCTGTGTTAATTACTGTACAGGCTTGGTGAGATCCAGGGGCAGGACCTGGTTCTTGGCCTTGCTGGGCATCTTGCTAATGGCTTGCCTCAGCACATCTCTCTTGCCTGTCCATGTTCTTCTGTAGAGCCTTCCTGCCCTCCACCCAGCTTGATCAACACTCCACCCACCTTAGTGTCATCCATGAGTTTGCTGATGGTAGACTCAATCCCCTCATCCAGACCATCAAAAAAGATATTAAACAGGACAGGACCCCAGCTGATCCCTGAGGGACAGNACTAGTGACCATCCACCAGCTGGATGCAGCAACATTCACCTCCACTCTCCAGCCCCAGCCACTCAGATAGTTCTTAACTCAGGAAAGAGTGCCCCTGTCCAAGCTGTGGGCTGCCAGCTTTTCCCTGGAAGAGAGTGTCAAAGGCTTTACTGGAGTCCAGGTAGACACCATCTATAGCCTCCCCCTCATCCACCAGGAAAGTCATCTGGTCATAAAATCTGGTCAGGCTGGACCCCACTTTTTTATATCCATAGAGAAGAAAGAAATACTAGCTGAGTTAAGAAATATTTATATCAGGTAGAAAAGGATGGATCACCCAGCAAAGTGCTACCATGAGAGCAAATTGTTCTTATGTCACCAGGATACCTTTGCTTGTAAGCAAGCACAATATAGAGGTCTCAGGATATCTAGTAAGCACTAGATAAACACTCAAATCTTTGGTNTTTGGACTTGCTTTGCTCCCACCTTACCTGGCTTGAAGATACCTGTCTGATGTCATAGCAAATTTGTATGTTCTCTGGTCTCTTGGGTCAAAAGCCCTGTCTGAAAAATCACAGGCCAGTTTTTGAAGAGTGAAACATTCAAGTGAACATTAAACTCCTTCCACTTCATATATAATTTGACTGTGTCAGCTGTGCATAATGTGATTGCAAGATGGAGTGCACTCAGGCATATACACAAAAAGCCAGCATGGGAGACAGACTAGTGTGACCCTAAACCTNTTACAGAAACACTGAGGCTGATGAGCAGGTCTTGCCTCCAGCCATCTCTCATCTGGCATCTTGGTGAATAGCAGAGAGCAAGGATCTGAGGTGGAATAACTGTCAAGAATATCACCTGTGCCTTCTGAGCTAAAATACAAACCCCAGCACCATCACAAGTGCAACATCTATGTCACACTGGTAAGTCCATCCTCCTTGACTCAATAAGCCAACCCAATCATCAATCCACCAGAAAAACCACTAATTGAATGAGATTTTACAAACCCTGGATTCTATTGGATTCTACTGGAAATATTTGAGCCAATAGTTCCTTTTTTCTGGTGGAGGTTCATCTGCAGAAATGCTGCTTCTGCTTTTCAGAGATGTCCCTTTCTCTCAGTTCCATCATGGTTTAACCCCAGCTGGCGAATAAACCCCACAAAGACACTTTCTCACTCTGCCCAGCACAATGGGTGAGAGAATCCTAAGGGTAAAATACCATGGGTTGAGATACAGACAGTTTAATATGAAAATTAATTTTGCAGTCAAGAAAAACAAGGATTTAATTCCCTGCTTCCTGTGGACATGCTTAGGAAAGCAATACTCCATCATGCCTAGTGTTTACTCGTGCAGAAAAGCACCATGACTCTGAACATCCATTCCTTCCCTCTTCTTGCCCCAGCTCTGTATTGTTGAGAAGCTGGTGAAGGTCTAGAGCCAGGGCAGGTGACCCCAGCTGATGCAGAAATCCCACACCATGAAACTACACCATGTCATCATGCTCTGCATATAAAGCTGAGGAAGACAGAGAAAAGAGGGAACAAGTGATGGTGTTTGTCTTCCTAAGTGAACATTAGATGCAACAGATCCTGGATTTCCTGAACACCTGCCAAACCATGGAAAGTAGTGGCTGAATTCCTGTTTTGCTTTCCTTGTGCATGCAGGAGTTTTTCCCCTATTAAATTGTCNTTATTTCAGCCCATGAGTTTTTTTTCTCCCTGATCCCACTGTGAGTGAGTGAGTGAGCAACAGTCTGTGTGGCTAAAACACATCACTCTTCTGTTTCTAGTTCATTTTCTTGTTGTTCATATTCTCTCAGTGTTTATTGAAATGGTTCTCCTGTAGGACCTGTCATCTGCTCTGTACAGTCTGTATGTTCATCCCCTAAGTGGCATGTTAATTTTATTAAAGAACAAGGATTTTTACTTGTGGGCAACTATAATAGGAATGTAAATGAATTGGTTTTGAAGAGAGAATAAAATTAATAAAGAATGAATCACTGCCTCTTAAAAAAACAACAAACAAACCAACAAAAGCAACAAAATGTTAACTTTTCTCAGAGAGTGCATTTCCTTTTCTGCAGACCTCCACACTCTTTAATTCTGTAGGGCTTAAGGGGCCAGGCATCCTAGAAGGGCCAAAAGTCTTCTTTGAAGGGTAAAATTATTTCTGAATGTAATAAAGGATGGAGTTTGCTCTCCTCCAAAACCTTTGTCTTCTTTTATTTTCTCCTTTCTCCCATCCTTCTATTATTTTGCTACCTGTCATCACTTTNATCTTCTTTTTCCTGCTCTGTAGGGAGATGAAACAGAAGCACTTGTTTTCCCATAGACAAATATAGATGCATTGAATATAAAGAGCGTGTAAGTTGCATGTGTGCTGTATAAACTGTGAGTTCGTGAATAATTAGACTTTCTTTTTAAATTGAGGAGAGGAGGGAAAAAGAGAGAGAGAGGTCNTGCAACACTGGAGCAAATGGACAAATATCTGACTTCTTTCACGAGAAGATGACATGGAGTGCTCAGCCACTATCGTTTTAGGAATAGGACTGTTGCTAAGCAACAAGTCTCACATAATCTTGCTCAGCTTTTGTATCTGACGAAAATTGAGGCAAGAAAGTTNGGAAAGCTAATGAGGAAAAAATAGTTTCAGTGCAGAACAATCAATAGTGCACCTGACCAGAAAATAAACTATTAATGGGGGCAGAGANACCAAAGCTACTTATAGATATTCAAAAGCAAATTTGTTATTATCAGATATGTTTAATTGGTTGCATTCTAGTTTTCCTTAATCTTTGTGTCCTTTAGAAAATTGTGAGAATGGCTTCCTTGGATGTGACTGCAATAATATGCACAAACCTTACTGCTCAGTTAGTTTTAACAGTAGAGCAAATAATGAAGTGTTTCTTCTACTTTANGACATTTAAGGATTCAGTAAGATGTACACAGCCTATAAAACCATCAAGAAAATGAGTGGTATTAATTTTAATTTTTACATGGATGCCTAAAAATTAGCTTAGAGCAGGGAACAATTCACAACCATCTTTTTAGGTCAATACTAGATAGTATCTCAAATGCATACTGTTGGTATTGAAAGACACTGTGCCTGCCAAAGAACATTCAGTCACCAGTGTTTTTATCTTCTTGCATTCAGCTATACTAGTTTTGAGCCTGATAATTTATCAATATATTATGCTTACTCAGGTGTAATCATCTGAAGAACCAAGCCTAAAGCATGCAATGCAAAAGCATTGCTTCTTATTAGTAACCTGCAAAAGATCACAGGTCAGATGCAGTACCTGGAACTCTCAAACTGTAATTAAATGTTGTTGGTTTTTATTATTATTATGCTAAGGGTACTGCTGTAGATGCAAGACAGCTGATTATGCTCTTTCCATTGACTTATATACGTTCACTCTAATACTAAAACAAAGTAAATGTAGCATCAGCATGATCTATACAATTTGGAAGTCTGATGAGCAAGCATTTTTATCTTGAAAGACCAAACATAATTCATTATGTAAAGGAAGGAAAACATTGGAAGCTGCATTTTAATGATTTAGGGAGTGACTTGTGCAACAAGACTTCTACCATGCTTTAGCAGACAATGTGGTTAAAAGAAAAAAAAA